>ML390842.1:0-48705 GCA_005239525.1 Nicotiana knightiana
GCACATAAAATGCAAGGTATATAATGCTTAAAATCATGAATTCTAGCCACGCATCAATAGGTACTCGTCACCTCACCTATACATAGGATTTAGCAACAAAACAGGTAACAAGTAGTCACACAATACCTATTCCCTCAAGCTAAGGTTAGACACAACACTTACCTCGAATTCACCGGCCATTCACTACTCAAGCACTGCTTTTCCTTTAGAATTGGGCTTCAACTCACTCGAATCTAATCACAATTGGGTTCAATATCAATAATTAATCCTAAAGGTATTAACTTTAATGAAAAACTATGGTTTTCCTATGTTTTCTTATAAAAATATGAAAATCGACCCCGTGCCCGCTTGGTCTAAACTCAAGCTTTAGACCAAAATTTATTTACCCATTCTCCTCTGAGCCCAAACATACATTTGGCTTTGGAATCCGGCCTCAATTCGAGGTCTAAATTCCCAAATTTTGAAACTCCTAAGTTCTACCCAAAAATCCCAATTTTTACTCTGAAAATTCTAGATTCTATGATAAAATCTTGTTAAAAGTTATTAAGGATCGAACGGAATTAGTTTGGAATCACTTACCTATGATTTGGAGAAGTTTGAGTCTTTGGAAAATCATCTATGGCGGTTTAGGGTTTGAAAGAATTGAAAAATGGGTGAAAGTGCCGTCTCAAATCTCACTTTATAGGCCGCAGTTATCGCATTTGCGATCAGGGGTTCGAAATTGTGAACCCTTCAAATTATTGCAGCCATCGCCAATGCGATGAAATTGTCGCATTTGCGAAGTATGGGGACTTCACAATTGCGGCCAGAATCTCGCATTTGCGAGATCTGGGGCTGGCCCAGGACTTCGCGTTTGCGAAGCCTGATATCGCATTTGTGAGGTCAGAGGCCTGCCAACACAAGACATCAGCTGTGAAATTTTTTTCTGAGCTAAACACTCCGTAGCCTACCCGTAACTCACCTGAGCCCCTTAGGGCTCCCATCTAGTCATGCACGCAACTCTAAAAATATCATACGAACTTGCTCTTGTGATCAAATCTTCAAAATAACATCAAAAACTATGAAGTTAACCTCAAAACTCATGATTCTCTCAAGAACACTCAAATTTTCTAACTTTTCAACCGGACATCCGAATCATGTCAAATCAACTCCGATTCTCATAAAATTTCGCAGATAGGACTTAAATATCATAACAAACTTGTTACGGGCTCCGATACCACAAATTTCACATTTTATTTTATTTCTTTATTTCCTGTAAAAACCAGCAAAACACATTTTTTCAAAATTGTTTTCTATGGCTAGCGACCTCGGGATTCAATCCCGGGCATACACCTAAGTCCCATATTTTACTGCGGACCTATCGGAATTGTCGGAACACAGATCCGGGGTTTGCTAAAAATGTTGACCAAAGTCAACTAAAACAAAAATTTTAAACTCTAAAAATTACTATTTTTCATATTTTCACATTAAAGCTTTCCGGATTCAAGTCCGGACTGCGCATGCAATTTGAGGTAATTAAAATTAGTCTTTTTAAGTCCGGACTGCGCAGGCAAATGGAGTTCGCATTTGCGAAGATTGGCCATCGCAAAATCGAAGAAAAGGGTCGCATTTGCGACCCTGAAGAAATTCTGGGAGTTTGCAATTGCGAACTGGGTGTCGCAAATACGACATCTGAGGGCTTTAACTAGTCTGACGGTTCATTTTACAGAAAAAGAAAAATAAAATTGTAAAATCATTTGGGATCAAAAGGAACGGACGACTGGTGTTCTCCCATCCTTCAAACCCTTAAATCTTCACTCCTAAGTGCAGAACATCTAGGTAAGAAAGTTAAATCTTTTCATCTTCTTCTTCCTTCATTTATTTTCCCAAAAGCTAGGGCTTGAAATAACTCCCTATTTTCTATGAAATTTGGGTGAAAAACACCGAATTCATGTTACCATTTTTGGGTGAGGTTGGTTGAGAGTGTGAGTCCAATATTATGCTATAACTTGGGGAAATCTGATTGCCCATGTTTTATTATAAATAGGAGTGGATTTTTGTGCTTAAACCTTGTAATTACTTTGCATTTCGTGGTTGTATGTGATTTTTATTGCATGATTGAGGGTCTAAAGACTTTTTGGGGTGTTTTGGGCTGTTAGGAGTGATTTCATGGAAGAAATTCCAAGTTAAGGGACTGTTCTAGGGGTGGGGACGACGAGTTCGCATTTGCGAAGAGGGGCATCACAAATGAGAACAAAGGCAATTCTATCCATCTTCGCATTTGCAAAGAAAAAATCTCACAATTGAGTGCCGTTTGCATTTGCAAAGAAAAATGTCGCAAATGTCAAATGAGAGAGCGAGCACCTGGAGATTTGAAATTTTGAAATTTTTCTCTAAGTGTGGTTTCAACGGTCCAATCATTCCTTTAGAATCTAAGGTTCATTTTGCAACATATTTCATAGTCATACCCTGTTTTCATCCTAATGGTTTGTTTGCAGGTACATATACTGAAAATAAGTTCTAACTCCGCTGAATCCTTACCAGATAGTCCTATGGAGCTTGAGGAAAATTATGACCAGTACCATTTCTTTTCACGTGAGTGCTAGGAACGGTATTATGCCGAGCTAATCTTGAAGAAGGTGCTCCCAAAAAGTGGGATAGTGCTGGATAAGGTCGAGGAACGCCTTCTTGAGTTCTACCAGAGATTCATAGCCATGGGATGGATATGTTTCGCCCCACAGCCTTCTAGGGCAAATGAGCAATGTGTGAGGGAGTTCTACGAAAACCTCCTGACCATCAATTTGAGAAAACTAGAGATTCGGATTCGAGGAAAAATGGTACATTTCGGAGAAGAAGCTACAAACAACATCTATTACCTCCATGACCATGATATGGATTCATTGCGTAAGAAAGATCATCTCCCAGAAGACTGGTTGTCCTCCCAATGATGCTCGAGCGTGGATGTTCCTTGGGCAGTTGATAAGAAAGGGATCACCTCCAAAGAGTTCACCGCCGAAGCCAAGATATGGCTGGCCATCATATGCAGTCTCGTCTCTCCGGTGTCAAATGTATGGAATGTGCCTATTCTGAGGGCCCTTATGGTGACATGTATCCTTGATGGTACCCCACTCAATGTTGGTGAGATCTTCGTCAATGAACTGAAGGAGTATCAGCGTCTAAACGGTACATCATTGATGTTCCCTTCGCTTATCACTGAGTTGTGCCAGCTGGCTGGAGCCGAGGAGGATCCGGGGCACAACTGGGTAGAGCGGGGAAAGCCAATCAAACCTTTGAAGAAGAGAGGAGAGGGTGGAGCTGTCTAGGGCAAGAATAGAAAATCGGAAGTGCCTCCTCAGACCGAGCAGGTTAGCCAGCCTTCTTCTTCTACAGGAGGACCATTTGCTATGCTTTCTGAGGAAATGCAGCAGGTTCGCGAGCTAGTATCTCGGATTCCTTAGGGACCTGGGGAAAAATATTAGGGACCCTCTACGTATGTTTCAAAGAAGGACTTTAAGAAGTTCCTTGATGATCAAAAGAAACAGGGGGAGCACCTGAAGCAGCTGGAGAAGGCATTTACTAATTTGGCCACGACACACGGTGGTTTGAGCTCCTCTCATGCCAAACTGGCAATTGCGCACTCCCAGATGAAGAAAAGGGAGAAGAAGAGAGATAAGTTCTTCACCCACATTTGGAGGGGTGTGAAGGGGCTGTTCAAGGTTCTAAAGCCTCAGGAGCTTCAACCAAACTTTACAAAAAATGCTTAAACCATATATAAGACCTGTACCAGGCGCCGGAACGAAAATACGGGCCCGATACCATGACTTTCTAATCAGATTTTATTTTCAATTACCTTAAATATTTTAAGAAAACAATTTTACTCAAAAATTCATTTCTCGGGCTTGGGACCTCGGAACTTGATTCCGTGCATACGCCCAAGTCCCATATTTTCCTACGGACCCTTCGGGACCGTCAAATCACGGGTTTGGATCCGTTTAACCAAAATGTTGACCGAAGTCAAATTTATTCATTTTAATATCAAATCTTAGCATTTTTCACATAATTTCATATTTAAGCTGTCTGGCTACGCGTCCGGACTGCGCATGCAAATCGAGGCAACTACAAATGAGGTTTTCAAGGCCTCGAAAGCAAGGAATGGGTGAGAAAATAGGTGATGACCCTTTGGGTCGTCACAATAAGAATAGAAACGAACTCATACGGCACCACCCTTCGTGCTTTTACTCTCATCATCACCATATCATAAATAAGCATACAATACATAACCCTTCGTTCTTTTACTCTCACAATGTATTTCATTCAGGCACATCATCACCCTTCGTGCTTTTACTCTCACAATGTAGTTCATTCAGGAACGACATCACCTTCGTGCTTTACACTCTTCCTCACAATAAAATATATTTGGATCATGAACGACATCACCCTCCGTGCTTTACACTCCTCCTTACCAATCACATTAACGACATACAAAGGGGGATTTCACAGGAAATCGATATTTCATCATAGTTTCTATTATCATTTATCATTTCAATTTCAATTCAATATTCACAAGGGATTTCACAAGAAATCAGTGTCCCAACATAGTTTCTAGCGTCATTTGTTATTTAAATCTCAGCTCAGTGTTCACAATATTATCTATCATGGTGGAACCGGATACCAAACTTCCAACATTTCAACAACAATGATAATTACAAGTAACAGGCTTTATAACTACCAAAATAAAAAGAATTTACTTCCACTCGCATGTTATGACGTGAGCACAACATATAGGTACTCGTCACCTCACCTATACATTGGATTTAGCAACAAAACAGGTAACAAATAGTCACACAATACCTATTCCCTCAAGCTAAGGTTAGACACAACACTTACCTCGAATTCACCGGCCACTCACTGCTTTTCCTTTAGAATTGGGCTTCAACTCACTCGAATCTAATCACAATTGGGTTCAATATCAATAGTTATTGCTAAAGGTATTAACTTTAATGAAAAACTATGGGTTTCCTTTAGAATACCGCTTGGTCGAAACTCGAAGTTCAGACCAAAATCCGTTTACCCATTCTCCCCCGAGCTCGGATATACAATTGGTTATGGAATCCGACCTCAATTCGAGGTTTAAATTCTCAAATTTTGAAACTCCTAATTTCTACCCATAAATCCCAATTTTTTACCATGTAAATTCTAGATTCTATGACGAAATCTTGTTAAAAGTTATTAAGGATTGAAAGGAATTAGTTTGGAATCACTTACCTATGATTTGGAGAAGTTTGAGTCTTTGGAAAACCATCTATGGCGGTTTAGGGTTTGAAAGAATTGAAAATTGGGTGAAAGTATCGTCTTAAATCTCACTTTATAGGTCGCAATTATCGCATTTGCGATCAGGGGTTCGCAATTGCGAACCCTTTGAATTATTGCAGCCATGCCAATGCGATGAAATTGGCACATTTGCGACGTATGGGGACTTAGCAATTGTAGCCAGAATATCGTATTTGCAAGATCTGGGGCTGGACCAGGACTTTACATTTGTGAAGCCTGATCTCGCATTTGCGAGGTCAGAGGCCTGCCAACTCCAGATATCAGTTGTGAAATTTTTTTCTGAGTCTAAACACTCTGTAGCCTACCCGAAACTCACCCGAGCCCTCGGGGCTCCAAGCCAATCATGCACGCGAGTCTAAAAATATCATACGAACTTGCTCGTGCGATCAAATCATCAAAATAACATAAACAACTATGAATTTAACCTCAAAACTCATGATTCTCTCAAGAATACTCAAATTTTCGAACTTTTTAACCAGACGTCCGAATCACGTCAAATCAACTCCGATTCTCATCAAATTTCGCAGATAAGACTTAAATATCATAACAAACTTGTTTCGGGCTCTGGAACAAAAATACGGACCCGATACCAAAAATTTCACATTTATTTCATTTGTTTATTTCCTGTAAAAACCCGCAAAATAATTTTCTTCAAAAATTATTTTCTAAGGTTAGGGACCTCGGGATTCTATTCTGGGCATATGCCCAAGTCCCATATTTTACTGTGGACCTCCCGGGATTGTCGGAACACAGATCCGAGCCCGTTTACTAAAAATGTTGACCAATGTCAACTAAAACAAAAATTTTAAACTCTAAAAATTACTATTTCTCATATTTTCACATAAAAGCTTTCCGGATTCACGCCCTGAATGCACACGTAAAACGAGGTAATTAAAATTAGTCTTTTATTAAGGCTACTAGGCCAGGAATGGTGTCTTACTTCCTAAGATGACCATTTGGGTCATCTCATTATCATACGCAGAACAGCCAGAAAGCCATCTAAATAACTGGGGCAGAATTTTCAGGAGGAACCTCAAAATTCTATTAGAAGGGCGTTGCAATGTCTCTAAAAGTGTCGCAGTTATTGGTTCATCTAATTCATCTTATATTGCATATACTGTGTTTAAATAACTATGCACACATATTTTTCAAAAAACTTTATTTTATGAAATAGCCGTATGCTACCCACGGTAACTCGAGCAGGATTTTAATGCGGAGAAAAGCAAAGCAATTAGGCGGAGGCATGAACCAACCTTCCCCGCAAAACTCACGATTTTCCGTTGGATGCAGGAACAAGGACTAGCCACAAATACGTGCAAACCTCAGAATCATTGTGTTCATAACGACAAAGCTGCCAAGCACAAACATATCCCTAGCAAAGAAATAATCTGCTCCTACTTATTATCTGTTCATTGCATGAGACTAAGCTCTGCCTCCATCTTGCATAAGGCTAAGCCTGCCTCCTTAATTTCATAAGGCTAAGCTCTGCCTTCCCCTTGCATGAGATTAAGCATTGTCTCTTCCTCTTGAATAAGGCTAAGCCCTGCTTCCTTAATTTCATAAGGCTAAGATTTTCCTTCTCCTTGCATGAGACTAAACATTGTCTCCACGTCTTGCATGAGGCTAAGCCCTGCCTCCTTAATTGCCTAAGGTTAAGCTCTGCCTTCCCCTTGCATGAGACTAAGCATACTCTCCATCTTGCATGAGGCTAAGACCTGCCTCTTTAATTTAATAAGGTTAAGCTATGCCTTCCCCTTGCATGAGACTAAGAACTTTTAGGAGGCATCACGTTCCCGACGGTGAGAATTCTGGACCGTAACACGAATAGTTGTCCAAATCAGGTCGAGTCGGTGTTGATACCCAATTTTTTTCTCATATTTTCAAATATATATATATATATATATATATATACACATACATACATACATACTTACTTACTTTTTGAATAGTGAATATGCATCATCATTTGATTTATAAACACACACACATATTTTTCATAATTTTTAAAGGCTTTAAATCAATTTATTTCTGCATTTTATTATATAAATATCCAATTGTTACCCTTTAAATTATTTTATGATGATTTAATCATCTAAACTTATCATTTGTACCAATGTGAGGTTTCAAACATTTTTAGTGCATTTCTCGTAATTACATTTGCATTTTAAGGCTAATTGCACATTTTTGCAATAATTGCCCATATGCATATATAATTACATTATCTATGCAGAAAATGACTTTTTGTATTTTTATAATATTAAGTAAGTATTTTTAACCATTTTCATGCACACATGGTATTTTTTTATTTATTTATTACTTTTATAAATTATTTATTTTTTAAAAATTGGGTATTTAAAATCTGGCCCTATATTCATCCTAATTTCAGACCTAAACTACCCAGCCCCAGCCCAATAATACCTGAGCCCAAATAAAATAACTCCTCAGCCCAACCAATTAAATAACCCGACCTATAATCCCCAACTAATTATGGTTGTTGATCTCTATGATCAACGACCCATATTACTCCTACCCTTTTAATTAACCAAGCCCCACCCTAACTCTAACCATTCCCCTTCACTCGCCGCTTTCAAATTCTCTCAAACTGCTCTCACCTCTCTGCCTAAACCCTAGCCGTCTCCCCCCAATTTTTTCTCCAAATCCCACCGGACATGGGATTACCTAGCCGTTTCTTACCATATTCAACTTCCCCTTGGTACTGGAACCTTTCCTAAATATGGCAAGCGGATCTCTTCAACTTTGAACCAAAACTGGTTTATTTCCTTGACCTGTTTCGTCTATGTTCGTTCTTGTTCTTTTATGGTATGAATCTGTATGAATCTCTGTGTATCTTTGTGATTCTTACTTACCCTAAATATTATGTTTTGAGATCTCCTTTAGATATAACCAAATATGGTTTGATTATGTGATTTTAAATGTTATCTCGTCTATATGCATCTTCTCTGCCAATTTTTTACTTACCCTAAAATTAGGGTTTGGGATTTCTTAAATCGAACCAAATATGGTTCGATTCTTCGGTTTTAGATAGTATTCCTGTCTATGTTAATCTTATTCTATGCAGCATGTGATTTTTACCTTTTATTTTAGATTTCTGCCGATTTGTTACTTTACCTAAAATTAGGGTTTTTGAAATTTCCTCATTTTCCTTACTGATTTTGAGTGTTTTCCTTTCTAGTGTTTGACTGATGATTTTCCATGTTTATGTGTATTCGATTCTTACACTATATAAATCCTCATTTTCATCAAGAAAACTACAAGAAAACTAAAAGTGTTTGCTCTTTGCTCTTTAATAATCTTGTTCTGCACTTTGGTTCCTGGCCGGCTGAAAGCTAAGGCCAGAAATTTTGAGTTCTTGTTCTTTTGGTGATATTCATAATACTGTGGGCTTCCTTTCTTTCTTGTTTCATTTAACTGGTAAATTACCAAGCCTTTGTCATTTCATTCTGATTTACCTATCATAACATGTGTTTTCATTTTCTGAAGATTTTATTCAATGTGTTACTTCAAATCTAAATGTCATTACATTTGTAAGTCGAGAAATGTTTAGACCTGCTTTGAGTTGATTAATATAATTTCTTTTAGTTATGCCTAGCCTATGTGTTACTGATAGCCATCTCTTGAAGTTTAAGTTTGTTATTAGCCCTGTTATTTGAACATGTTCTCATACCCCCTTTCTATGGATTAGCTGACTAAGTATGAACGTATTCATTAAGTAAATAATAAGTCTGGTTCTGAATTCGCTGTCATGTAACCTGTTTTGAACTTGTTTTGACTTCAGTAATTGCCCTAATTAATTCTCAGCATGTTAAATCCTATTGCTAATTAATATAATAATTTCTTGTAACACTAGCCTTCTACATTTAGCATAATCTGAGCGCTCTTTTCTTCCTACTATGAGACTGTCTTGCAGCTTGTCTTGTTAATATGTGCATTGTGTGATTTAACTCATTTTCAGAAACATGGTTAAGTCTGTCTTGAATCTAAGCATGGTTATTATCTATTTCTATGTGCTCAACTTGATTCTGTTTGCATCCTTAAGTGATGTCCCTTAATTAGTCTATTTCTTTTTTACCTGGTTTCTCTGTTGATTCTTATTCTTAGCCGGCTGAAATCCAAGGTTACTTAGTTTCTGTCCTTTGCCCTCCCTAGTGTGAGCACTGCTCAGGGTTTATTTGAGACCCTTGTGAATTTTGACACACTAGGACTTGGTCCCTAATCTCTCCTCTGAAATAATATTTGTTAACCTCCCTAGTGTGAGTACTACCCTGGGTTTTTGAATCCATTGGGAACTCTGACACACTGGGGTCTTGGTTCTATATGTCCAACTCTGTTTTATACCTACTAGGTGAATCAATTGATTTATGGCTGCCTTATGTCAATGAAGATGTAATTTTGGGCTATTATGAACCATATGAATGAAGGCCTGGCCAGGCCGGGTGTGTCTTTAGGCCTGCTGTAGGCTCCCTATAGTTATTTATTTATGTAATTTACTCCATTCATTCTAGGTCTGTAACAATTTTTGTAATAACATTTTGGGGTATTTAGTAAAATTGGGAAAGAGGTGTTATCTTACACTTGCATTGAAATGGGTAGAGATCCTTCCTATAGGTATTCTATTTTTGCTCAAAATGTGTCAAACATGTTAAGTTATTATGTATTATAAATCCTATCTATAGGTATTTTATTTTGCTCAAAATGTGCTACTCTACTAAAAAACGTTCAATTATTATGTGTTAGAAAATCCTGCTTATAAGTATCCTATTTTGCTCAACTGTGTATTAGAAATCCTGCCTATAGGTTCTCAATTTGGTTGAAATGTGTTCTGCTGTTACCTATTAGAAACCATGCCTATAGTATATTGAATGATTAATATCTCAATATGCACATAAGATTCTGCTTACACACAACCTAACTTATAACTTATATACCATGCCTATAGGATCTATAATCAGTTTTAATTATAACTATAGAAATCATGCCTATAGGGTCTAAATCAGTCTTAATTATTTTCTTGCTCGTTTCTTTTAATCATTATTAGAAACCATGCCTATAAGACTCGATTAAGCAATTCTGAACATATTCCTGTTAGTTATTGCGTGAATCACCTAGACAACATGCCTATAGGTTTTAATCTCTTATACTTGTAATCAATAGGCAACTAGGTAGGCTTTTAGAAATCGTATTAAAGGTAAGGACTTTACAAACGAAACTGCCTACTTATTAAAACCTAGAATCACATAGAAATCCTGCCTATAGGGTTTTGCAACCTTAACTTATTAAAATCTGCAACTGTCAATGTTAATTTGTTTGCGTGTATTTGTCGGCTAAGTGCGGAGGCTAGCTTGAACCCTTATTTGCCTATACATGAAAGTCCAAACTGTTTTGTATGTTGGCTAGTTTTCTCATTTTTGAGCAACCTGAGTTAAGTCTAGAACCACCCGAGATTGAGGTCCAAATTCCTCCTAGACCATAGGCATGGGACGTGTAGTGCATACATAGGGTACGATTTAGAATCAACTAGTGCGCTTTAGGTAAACAACTTAAAGATAGTAATCGAGTAGCAGGAGATAATAGTCTGTGCTCGCTGATTAATATGAGTAACACCCCACCTCAAGGGAGTTACAATGTATTATTTATGTTGCACGGGGTGATCCTTTAGGATAAAAAACTTAGGACCCCCCACATTTTATTTTAAAGTCAATCATTTTATTTATTTTCCTAATTTTGTCTCTTCTCTTTTTCTTAGACTAATTCATATAATTCGAGTTTGGCCGGGACCCACCGTTGTGGACCTCGAGGAGTGCCTAACACCTTCCCCTCAAGCTAATTTGAGCCCTTACCCGATCTTCGGTGCACAAACTGGTTAAACTAGAATTATCAGCAAGTAGGTGCCCTAACGCACCTTAAATCCGTTAGGTGGCAACTCTCTCTTTTAACACTCTTCCTTATAATATTTTTCATGTGTCGAAACCCGATTTCGCAAAAAAAGGGCGCGACAGTCGGTATAACTTTTGTCTAGATCTTGGTTTAAGGTCGTCGTCAAGGTTATGGTCGATTGGTTCAATTCCATATGAAGCTCCGTTTCACACACAAAAAAAAATTGTGCGTGAAAAGGATAGAAAGAGGAAGAAGAAAAATATAATAAATGGAAGAAAAATGGTTAAATAAAGTCGCTGATGATTGAATATCCACCGGAGTTAGAGAAGATGTAACGACCCGACCGGTCGTTTTGCGTTATCGGACCCCATTCCCCTAAATGAAACCTCCCACAGTGGATTATTATGATTTATGACTTGCGGGAACTGGTGGTCCGGGATTCGGAAGTGTTTAGGGTGCTATAGGAGCATTCGGTTCCTTAAGTTTGGCCTTTAAGGCCAAGTTTGACTTCGGTCAACATTTTTTAGTGAACAACCTCGGAATCGAGTTTCGACAATTGCGGTAGCTTCGTATGATGATTCCGGACCTGGGCGTATGTTCGGAACGGGTTTCTGATGACCCGGGAGCGTTTCGGCGCCCAACATTAAATTAAGAGTTCCTTAAGTTCCTATTATGGTTTGGGACATGTTTTTGCGATATCGAGGTCCGAACGGAATTCCGAGACTGGGAATAGTTACGTTATGCCATTTATGACTTGCCTGCAAAATTTGGTGTCATTCCGAGTAGTATAGGTCATTTCAGCGCGTTGTTAGCGAAGTTTAGAAATCTAAAGTTCCTAAGTTTGGTTCTAGGGGTTTTGAGGTATGATTTTGAGTCTTAACATTGTTTTGGGTGTTTCGAAGGCTCGAGCGGGTCCGTATTATGATTTGGGACTCGTTGGTATATTTGGACGAGTGCTCGGGTGGGCCCAGCTGCCTCCCGGACACCACACAAGGCTAAAAACCAGCTGAATTAGCTGCTGGTGCACCTGTTCTGATGTGACCGCAGGTGCAGTTGCCTAGTCGTAGGTGCGGGACCGCTCCTGCGGTCCCAGCCTCGCAGGTACGACCCTGAGTGGTCAGGCCAATTATCGTAGGTGCGAACAAAATTACCGCAGGAGCGTAGCCGCAGGTGCGGTCTCCACTCCGTGGTTGCAGGCCCAAGAATCCTAGTCCATTTCCACAGGTGCGAGACCGCAGGTGCAGTCCTCGAGCCGCAGGTGCGGAAATGCTGTTCAGACTGTGTGCTTTTATACACGGGAATTAACTCATTTCCCTTATATTCTTCTTCTTCCTTGGCGCGATTTCCACCATTTTAAAGGGGCAAATGACCTGGTTATTGAAGGTAAGTAAATTCTACTCTAATATTAGCTTCATGCATGGAATACTAGCTTAATTAACTACCTAAATTAGTGGAAATTCAAGAATGGGTTAGTAACCTAGGGCTTCCTTTAATGTGAGAATTTACCCGTGAATTTCTATGAAATCAAGTAGAAATCGTATATTAATGATCCTTAGGCTATAGGTGAGTGTTTCCTTTGTGAATTTGCGGAATCCGAGCATGTGGGCTCGGGGTTGGATCGTAGAATTTCTTCAAGAATGAGAAATTTACTATGTGAGTAGGAGAATTTCCATGTTTTGAGCATAAATTAATGAATTTGTATAACATTTGGCTAGTTTCGGGTCCTCGGGTGTAGAGTTCGAAATTTCGGGCGCGTTCTTGGTCCGAGAAGTAGGTTCGACACGAGGTGAGTCTCCTTTCTAACCTTGTAAGGGGGAATTGTCCCCCTACGTAACTATAAATAATTGCATGTTCTTATTTGCGGGGGGAGGGGGGGAGGGGGAGGGGGGCGCTACGCACGCACGAGGTGACGAGAGTCCGTGCGTAGCTACTACTATCTTATGTTGGGTAGTTCTAGGGATCACGAGCATGCTTATATGTTCCTTACATGTATTCCTAAATGTATCTTGATTTACTTATTATCCTTGATTTGGCATAAGAATATTAGGAAGTGGTGGTCCATAATATATTGCTTAGGTTCTTGCCTTAAAGAAAAATCTCTGATAATTCTGTAAGAATTGATAATTTTATGCATGTCTGCGGAACCGCGCCACATGTATGATTCGTGAGTGGAGTATTCCTACTATTATGTCAACCGCGTCGCATGTTCGATTCGCGAGCGGGGTAATAGATGCATCTATGGTTCGAGTCGTTCCACCCTCAGAAGTGCACATGTTATTTTATCGTGACGTTTCGGCCGTACGTGTCAGACCTATTATGTGTTGTGTGATTCACTGGGAATTTGTTGTAATTATACAAATTGGTTTATGTCAATAAGGGAATTTAGTACATTATGTATTAGTGAAATTTGACATGCAAAGGTAAATACAACTATACTTGATGATATATCTCACTGTGACTTCTACGAATGTTATGCCTGCCTAGTTCCTATTAAATCATATTATTTAATTGACCCTAGTAAGTATCACGTCTACCTCTCGTCACTACCTCTTCGAGGTTAGGTGTGATACTCACTGGGTACATATTTGCTTATGTACTCATGCTGCACTTTCGTACTTAATTGTACAGGCTCTGAGGCTGGTGCATCTGGTTATCAGACCGTATATCAATTCTGATCTCAGTTGGACCTGAATTCACGGTGAGCTGCTTCTCCTGACGATTCTCGGCGGCACCTTGGAGTTTTCTTTTGCTTATTTCCCGTCTATTCATTTCAGACAGTGGGATTGTATATTATGTTTTGTATATTCTATTAGTATGCCTGTAGGACTTATGACACTAGTTCCTGGCACACACGTAGTTGTTATTTTGATTTACGGGTTTGTATATATATGTATATTGTCTCATTCTCTTCATGACCATTTTGATTAAAACTAGTTAACTATCCTCGTCAAATCACGTTTTAACTATTAAAAACTGAGTGTATTTTTAAAGTGTTTAAACTAATAAAAATGAGCCTTTAGTAAATGTTAGAGTCGGCTTGCCTGACCCCGCTGTTGGGAGCCATCATGACCTCAGTTAGGATTTTGGGTCGTAACAACATGTTATTAGAGCACTAGGTTCACGTAGGTCTCACAAGTCACGGGCAAACCTATTCGAGTCTTGCAGATCGGTATGAGACTTCTGTACTTATCTTCGGGAAGCTATAGGTTGTTAGGAAAACCTCTCCTTATTTTTATTCTATCGTGCAGTCAATGGTTTACTAAATTTTGTTCTTCTATTCTCTCACAGATGGTGAGGACGCGTACATCTTATGTTCCAAATTCGGGAGGGGCCGCTATCCCCGTTGTTCGCGGCCGTGGCAGAGGTCGGGGAGGGCACCAGCCCGAGGCAGGGGACGAGGGCGTCCCCAAGCTATTCCAGCTGTACCACCAGAGAACCCCACTATAGAGGAGCAGGGTGAGGTGCCCCCAGCAGGTCCTGCTACAGTAGATTTCATGACGGCGCCAGGATTCCAGGAGATCATAGGCAGTATGATGCGATTCATGGACAGTAATTCCCAGGCTGGATTATTTCCAGCGGATCCTGCCACATCTTAGGCAGGAGGAGGAGCCTATACCCTACTGCCCAGGCTGCAGGCCAGATAGCAGCACTTCGTCATACCCTGGGTACACCGCCCGTGGGTGGATCCCAACCGGTAGCAGCAACACCTGAGATTAGACAAGCTGCGGATGGCGGTCCGCAGAAGTTACTGGATAGATGGACCCTATTGCACCCTCCTATCTTCGGGGGTGAGAAGGGTGAGGATGCCCAGGACTTTATTGACAGGTGCAGGGACAGACTGCACAACATGAGGATACTAGAGTCCTATGGAGTGGACTTCACTACTTTCCAGCTTGAGGGCAGGACCCGCAGATGGTGGCAGTCCTACATCCTGGATAGGCCAGCAGATTCCCCTTCCATTACTTGGGAGCAGTTCACTCAGCTGTTCCTTGACAGGTATATTCCACCCTCTGAGAGGGAAGAGCTGCGATATCAGTTTGAGCAGCTGGAGCAGGGGCGGATGTACGTGACAAATTACGATGCCAGATTTTCTGAGTTGTTCCGTTATGCCCTTATGATATTGCCTATTGATGCTGAGCGAGTGCGGAGATTTGTAGTAGGGCTGTACTCAGGTATTAGGGCCAACATGGCCCGAGAGGTGGAGATGGTGACTCCTTATCAGCTGGTAGTAGAGATTGCTCGTAGGATCGAGGGTTATCGGTCGAGGATCATGGAGAAGGTATAGCAGGATAAGCGAGCTAGATATTCAGGAGATTTCAGAGGTGCCCCAGCCAGGTGTAGAGGTTAGTTCGATAGAGGCCAGTCTAGTAGGCCTCCATATTTAGCTCCTCCGCCACCTCCCCGTGGTGCTCCAGAGAGGCCCTATTTCAGTGCCATGCCAGAGAGTTCCTACCGCCCAACAGCCATTCAGAGTTCCTCAGGCGGCTATTCCAGTCATTAGGGGTCTTTATTCCTTACTTCAGTGCCATGCCGGAGAGTTCTCACCACCCCTAGCTGTCCAGGATCCTTCTTCAGGGCAGCAGGCCATGCCACCATTTAGATGTTATGAGTGTGGGGACCCGGGCCATAAGAGGAGGACTTGCCCCAGGTTTCGGGGCAAGGCCGTTTAGCAGAGCTATCAGCTTACATTTCCAGCACCGGCGTTTCGTCCACCCAGAGGTGGAGGGCAGACTGGTAGGGGTCATCTCAGAGATGGAGGCCAGGCAGGGGGAGCTCTGCCATCCCCTATTCATGCCAGCGGAGGTCAGCCATCTCCTGTTTATTCTGGCGGGGCTCAGTCTTCCTGTGTTCCAGCTAGATTTTATGCTATCCCGGCCAGATCAGATGCAGTGGCCTCAGACGCCGTGATCACAGTATTATTACAATATGTGGTAGAGAGGCATCAGTGTTATTTGATCCAGGATCCACTTATTCCTATGTTTCAGTCTTATTTTCTCAGTTTCTGGATGTCCCTCGTGAGTCCATGGATTCTCCTATTTATGTGTCTACTCCCGTGGATGATTCTGTGGTTGTAGACCATATTTGTTGGTCCTGTGTGATTTTGTTTTGTTGATTCGAGACGCGAGAAGATCTCTTATTGCTCGACATGGTTGATTTCGAGATTATTTTGGGCATGGATTGGCTGTCTCCCTATCATGCCGTGCTAGATTTCCATGCGAAGACAGTTACTCTAGCCATGCTTGAGTCGCCTAGGCTGGAGTGGAGAGGTTCCTCAGTTAGTACAGCCAGCCGGGTTATTTCATTTTTGAAGGCTCGACATATGGTCGAGAAGGGTTGTCTGTCCTATCTTGCTTATGTGCGGGACACCACCACCGTGTCTCCGATGATTGATTCAGTACCAGTAGTTCGAGAGTTTGTCGATGTATTTCCTTCGGATCTTTTGGGCCTGCTTCCGGATCGTGATATTGATTTCTGCATTGACTTAGCTTCAGGCATCCATCCTATATCTATTCCCCCGTACCGTATGGCTCTAAAAGAGTTGAAGGAGCAGCTTAAGGAGTTGTTAGCTAAGGGGTTCATCAGGCCGAGTGTATCGCCGGGGGGTGCTCCAGTTCTATTTGTAAAGAATAAGGATGGGTCTATGCGGATGTGTATTGATTACCGCCAGCTGAACAAATTTACCATAAAGAACAAGAATCCTTTGTCGTGCATCAATGGTTTGTTGACCAGTTGCAGGGTCCTCGTGTGTTTTCGAAGATTGATTTGAGATCGGGGTATAATCGGTTGAGGATTCGGGCTTCAGATGTTTCGAAGACTGCTTTTCTTACAAGATATGGCCATTATGAGTTCCTGGTGATGTCCTTTGGTTTGACTAATGCTCTAGTGACATTCATGGACTTGATGAATAGGGTGTTCAGACCGTATGTTGACTCCTTTGTCGTTGTCTTTATTGATGACATTTTGATTTACTCACGTAGTCCGGGGGAGCACGAGCATCATTTGAGAGTTATGCTCCAGACTTTGCGAGAACAAAAACTATATGCTAAGTTCTCCAAGTGTGAGTTCTGGTTGGATTCTGTGGCATTCTTGGGGCATGTGGTATCCAGAGAGGGTTTCAAGGTTGATCCTTAGAAGGTTGAGGCGGTTCAGAGTTGGCCGTATCCTACTTCAGCTACAGAGATCAGGAGCTTCTTGGGCCTAGCAGGCTATTATCGCCGATTTGTGGAGGGGTTCTCTTCTATTGCAGCTCCATTGACTAGATTGACTCAGAAGAATGCCCCGTTTCGATGGTCTGACGAGTGTGACGAGAGCTTTCGGAAGCTCAAGACAGTATAGACCTCGGTACCAGTCCTAGTATTGCCTTCCGGTTCTGGGATGTATACAGTATATTGTGACGCTTCACGTGTTTTCTTGGGGTGTGTATTGATGCAACAAGGGAGAGTTATTGCTTATGCTTCGCGTAGCTGAAGGTTCATGAGAAGAATTACACTGTGCACGATTTGGAGTTGGCGGCGATTGTTCATTGTCTTAAGATTTGGAGGCACTACTTGTATGGAGTGTCCTGTGAGGTTTATATAGACCACCGTAGCTTGCAGCACTTGTTCAAGCAGAAGGATCTTAATTTGAGGCAGCGCAGGTTGCTTGAGTTGTTGAAGAATTATGATATCACCATTCTTTATCACCCGGGCAAGGCAAATGTGGTAGAAGATGCTTTGAGCAGGAAGGCGGAGAGTATCGGTAGCCTGGCTTATATTGCAGCAGAGGAGAGACCTCTAGCCTTGGACATTCAGTCCCTGGTTAATATCCTGGTGAGATTAGACCTTTCAGAGCCTCGTCGAGTTCTTGCACATGTGGTTGCTCAGTGTTCGTTATTGGGGGAGATTAAGGCTCGGCAGTATGATGATCCGTGCTTGGCCTAGCTATGAGAGACAGTGGTCCAGGGCAGGGCCAAGGAGATTATTATTGGCGAGGATGGTTTTCTGAGACTTCAGAGCCGCTTATGTGTTCCGAAGGTTGATGGCCTGAGGGAGAGGATTCTAGAGAAGGCACACAGTTCTCGGTATTCTGTTCATCCTGGTGCTACGAAGATGTATCGTGATTTGAAGAAGCATAACTGGTGGAGGAGAATGAAGAAGGATATTGTGGAGTATGTGGCTAGGTGTCTTAATTGCCAGCAGGTGAAGTATGAGCACCAGAGGCCAAGAGGCCTACTTCAGCAGATGCCCATTCCGGAGTGGAAATGGGAGCGCATCACTATGGACTTCGTGGTTGGGTTGCCTCGGACTTTGCGGAAGGTTGACGCGGTTTGGGTCATTGTGGATAGATTGACCAAATCGGCGCATTTCATTCCAGTAGCTACTACTTATACTTCTGAGAGGTTGGCCCAGATCTACATTCGGGAGATAGTCCGGTTGCATGGTGTGCCGGTGTCCATTATATCAGATCGAGGTCCTCAGTTCACCTCGCACTTCTGGAGAGCATTGCATAGTGAGATGGGTACCCAGATAGACCTCAGCACAACATTTCACCCTCAGACTGATGGTCAGTCGGAGCGTACAGTTCAGATATTGGAGGACATGCTCAGGGCATGTGTGATTGACTTCGGAGGTCAGTGGGACCAGTTCTTGCCTTTGGCCGAGTTTTCTTACAATAATAGTTACCAGTCCAGCATTCAGATTGCATAATTTGAGGCTTTGTATGGTCGGCGATGCCATTCTCCTATCGGGTGGTTTGAGCCTAGCGAGGCTAAGTTATACGGCACCGACCTGGTGAGGGATGCTTTGGAGAAAGTGAAGTTGATTCAGGAGAGGCTCCGCATCGCACAGTCACGACAGAAGAGTTACGCGGATCAGATGGCGCGTGATGTATTAGTTATGGAGGGAGATAGGGTCATGTTGAAAGTCTCTCCTATGAAGGGTATTATGAGGATTGGGAAAAAGGGCAAGCTGAGCCCGCGGTTTATAGGCCCCTTCGAGGTTTTGAGGCGAGTTAGGGAGGTTTCTTATGAGCTAACCTTACCCCCAGTTTATCAGGAGTTCATCCAGTTTTTCATGTATCCATGCAGCGGAAGTACCACGCAGATTTCTCTCACGTGGTTGGTTTCAGCACTATTCAGTTGGATGAGAGCTTGGGCTACGAGGAGGAGCCAGTTGCCATTATTGATAGACTGGACCGACAGTTGAGGCCCAAGAGAGCTTCTACCGTAAAGGTCCAGTGGAGGGGCCAACCAGTCGAGGAGGCGACCTGGGAGTCTGAGGAGGACATGCGGAGCATATATCCACACAGCACTCCAGGTATGATTCTGGACCCGTTCGATGACGAACGTTTGTTTAAGAGGTGGAGAATGTAACGACCCGACTGGTCGTTTTGCGTTATCGGACCCCGTTCCCTAAATGAAACCTCCCACGTCGGCTTATTATGATTTATGACATGCGGGCCGGTATTCGGGAGTGTTTAGGGTGCTATAGGAGCATTCGGTTCCATAAGGTTTTTCTTTAAGGCCAAGTTTGACTTCGGCCAGCATTTTTTAGTAAACAACCCCGGAATCAAGTTTCAATGGCTGCGTTAGCTTCGTATGATGATTACGAACCTGGGCGTATGTTCGGAATGGGTTTCTGATGACCCGGGAGTGTTTCGACGCCCAACATTGAATTAAGAGTTCCTTAAGTTCCTATTATGGTTTGGGACGTGTTTTTGCGATATCGAGGTCCGAACGGAATTCCGAGACCAGGAATAGTTCCATTATGTTATTTATGACTTGCCTGCTAAATTTGGTGTCATTCCGAGTAGTATAGGTCATTTCGGCTCATTGTTAGCGAAGTCTAGAAAACCAAAGTTCCTATGTTTGATTCTAGGGGTTTTGAGGTATGATTTTGAGTTTTAGCGTTGTTTTGGGTGTTTCGAAGGCTCGAGCGAGTCCGTATTATGATTTGTGACTCGTTGGTACATTTGGATGGGGGCTCGGGTAGGCCCAGGTGCCTCCCGGACACCACACAAGGCTAAAAACCAGCTGAATTAGCTACTGGTGTACCTGTTCTAGTGTGACCGCAGGTGCGGTTGCCTAGTCGCAGGTGCGGGACTGCTCCTGCAGTTCCAACCTCATAGGTGCGACCCCTAGTGGTCAGGCCAATTATCGCAGGTGCGAACAAAATTACTGCTGGAGCGTAGCCGCAGGTGCGGGCCCAGGCATCGTAGTCCATTTCCGCAGGTGCAAATTTTTGCTCACAGGTGCGAGACCGCAGGTGCGGTCCTTGACCCGCCGGTGCGGTCCTCGAGCCACAGGTTCGGAAATGCTGTTCAGACAGTGTGTTTTTATACACGGGAATTAACTCATTTACTTTATTTTCTTCTTCTTCTTCCTTGGGGCGATTTCCACCATTTTAGAGAGGGAAAACGACCTGGTTATTGAAGGTAAGTAAATTCTACTCTAATATTAGCTTCATGCATGTAATACTAGATTAATTAACTACCTAAATTAGTGGAAATTCAAGAATGGGGTAATAACCTAGGGCTTACGTTAATGTGAGTATTTACCCGTGAATTTGCTACGAAATGAAGTAGAAATCGTATATTAATGATCCTTAGGCTATACGATTTCTACTTACCTTAGGTGAGTGTTTCCTTCGTGAATTTGCGGAATCCGAGCATTTGGGCCCAGGGTTGGATTGTAGAATTTCTTCAAGAATGGGAAATTTACTAAGTGAGTAGGAGAATTTCCATGTTTTGAGCATAAATTAATGAATATGTATAACATTTGGCTAGTTTCGAGTCATCGGGTGTAGAGTTCGAAATTTTAGGCGCGTTCTTGGTTCGGAAAGTAGGTTCGACACGAGGTGAGTCTCCTTTCTAACCTTGTAAGGGGGAATTGTCCTCCTAGGTAACTATAAATAATTGCATGTTCTTCTATGCGGGGGGGGNCGCTTGAGCTGATGAGATTCCGTGCATAGCTACTACTATGTTATGTTGGGTAGTTCTAGGACTCACGAGATGGTTATATGTGCCTTACATGTATTCCTAAATGTATCTTGATTTGCTTATTATCCTTGATTTGGCATAAGAATATTAGGAAGTGGTGGTCCATAATATATTGGTTATGTTTTTGCCTTAAAGAAAAATCTCTGATAATTCCTTAAAAATTGATAATTTTATGTAGGTATGCGGCACCGCGCCACATGTATGATTCGTGAGCGGAATAGCCCTACTATTATGTCAACTGCGTCGCATGTTCAATTCGCGAGCAGGGTAATAGATGCATCTTTGGTTCGAGCCGTTTGACCCTCGGCAGTGCACATGTTATTTTATCGCGACGTTTCGGACGTACGTGTTCGGCCTATTATGTGTTGTGTGATTCACTGAGAATTTGTTGTAATTATACAAACTGGTTGATGTTAATAAGGGAATTTAGTAAATTATGTGTTAGTGAAATTTGACTTGCAAAGGTAAATACAACTATACTTGATGATATATCTCCTTGTGATTTCTACGACTGTTATGCCTGCCTAGCTCCTATTAAATTGTGTTATTTAGAAATGTTGAACCTAGTAAGTATCACATATACCTCTCGTCACAACCTCTTCGAGGTTAGGCGGGATACTCACTGGGTACATATTTGTTTATGCACTCATGCTGCACTTCTGTACTTAATTGTACAGGTTCTAAGGCTGGTGCATCTGGTTAGCAGACCAGATCTCGATTCTGATCTCAGTTGGACCCGACTTCACGGTGAGCTGCTTCTCCTGACGATTCTCGACGGCACCTTGGAGTTTTCTTTTGCTTATTTCCCATCTATTCATTTCAGACAGTGGGATTGTATATTATGTTTTGTATATTCTGTTAGTATGCCCGTAGGACTTGTGAAACTAGTTCCTGGCACACACGTAGTTGTTATTTTGATTTACGGATTTGTATATATATGTATATTGGTTGATTCTCATCATGACCGGTTTGATTAAAACTGGTTAACTATCCTCGTCAAATCACGTTTTTACTATTAAAAACTGAGTGTATTTTTAAAGTGTTTAAACTAATAAAAAGGAGCCTTTAGTAAATGTTAGAGTCGGCTTGCCTGACCCCGCTATTGGGCGCCATCACGACCTCAGTTAGGATTTTGGGCCGTGATAGAAGAAACAAAAAAAGAAGTAAAAGATAAAGGAATAAAAAGTAAGAACTAATATATATATATATATATCACTAAAAATGGTAATAAAAAAAAAAAAAAAAAAAAAAAAAAANAATGCAAATTGTTTTTTCTTCCTTCTCACGCTCCCAAGGAGAGTGAAATAGACACACTCTTCCATATAAGCTTTAAGAGTGCAAATAATTCTACTTTAAAATTGCTTTTGGGGGTAATAAACCCCGCAAAGGTAGAGTGTGTAGATGAAAATCTAGCTATAGGTCTAGGGGTACTTATGCATTTTCCCTAAAACATAACTAAAACTATAATAGATAAAATCAAAAAAAAAAAATTTTGAATGATGAATGAATTTCAAGTAAAAGAGTAATAAATTAATAATCAACTTTATCAAGAGTAATTTATGCTAAATATTAAACAACTAAAATAACCTTGAAATATTGTTCGACTTTTATAACCTTAATTATTTGTATAATTTAAGGATATAATTATAAATTACATGAAGCTGATTTTTCTTTCCATTTAAACTACGCATACACCAATGCTGCATAGTTAACATTGGGTCAAATTCTTTTTCTTCGCTGCATACTTCTTCTTGCAATCCTACTTTCTGTTAGACAATATATGGCCGATTTGGGTTTTTGGAGCTTCTTATTGCTAGCCTATTCCTTGTTTGACAACAATATGCTTCCTTATTTAATCTTCTCCCATTTGCATAGAATTCAGCTTTATTGCACGAATCCATGTAGAAGTAGAATAAGCCAGTTATCCCTATAAAATATGTCATTATTCCAAATTATTCATTATTCTCTAAAGGTATTAGTGTAGAAAGAAGAAATTTTCTTCAAAGGTATTATTCATTCTCTCTATTTGTTCCCGTTTTTCGTAATTGAGTAATGTTTTAGGGTCATGTATGTGAATTAGAGAGAAAAACAATGACATCTTAAGTTTTATTGGAATTGCTTTTGTAACAACAAGTATGTGAATTAGAGAGAAAAACAATGACATCTTAACTTTTATTGGAATTGCTTTTGTAACAACCCGATTGGTCGTTTCGCTTTCAAGATCCCTATTTCCCTATATGTGCTTTTACTATTTTATGACTTGCGGGGATGGTTAGTTCGAGTTTGGAAGGATTCTAGTTGAAACTGGAACACTTAGTTCCTTAAGTGGCTTATAATGGTTAAGTTTGACTTGAGTCAACGTTTTGAGTAAACGACCTCGGAATTAGAATTTGACAATCCCAATAGGTTTGTGTGATGATTTTGTACTTGACGCATGTTCGGATTGGGTTTCGGATGAACCGAGAGCATTTCAGCGCATAATATTGAAAGTTGGCGCATTGAAGGTTTTCAAGTTCTTTAAGTTTGGTTTGGAGTAGGTTTTGGTGTTATCAAATTCCATTTGGTATTCCAAGCGTGTGAGTAGTTCTATAGGGTTAATTAAGACTTGCACGCAAAATTTGGTATTATTCTGAGTAGTCTAAGTATGATTCGACGCATTCAGAGTAAGTTGAGAAGTTTGAAGTTCATAAGTTGATTCAATTTGGTTTTGGGGTGCGATTTTCAGTACCGTTGTTGTTTTACATGTTTCGAGAGCTCGAGAAGGTCCGTAATATGTTTATGGACATGTAGGTGTACTTGAACAGGATCTCAAGTGGTTGGGGTGTTTATCAGACCGCCCGGAGCTAAGTTGGAAACACCTGAAAATCCTGATATGTTTTCCTTATTCGTGAACGCGAAGGAACTTTCGTGATCGCAAATAAGGAATTGCGGACTGGGTGGTTTTGTGCTTCACGTTAACGAAGTCTTAGACGCGTTCTTGAAGGCATAGGGCCAGAGGCCTTCGCGCTCGTGGGAGACCTGTCACGTTCGCATAGGGTCGAGGGCATGGGTCTGGGAAACCAGTTGCCTTACTTGTTCGTGAGTGAGGGCATGCGTTCGCGATGAGGAGGCTGCTCAGTGCATCATGTTTGCGGGTATCCTCTCGCTATCATGAAGAGGGATTTTCCTGGGTTCTTCATTTCTGCCTTCGTGATCGCGAGGGCTCGTCCGCGATCGTGATGAAGGCAGGCCCGGGCAGAGACTTGTTTTAAAAATGGGAAATTAGGCCATTTTCACTCATTTTTCATTTCCTTGGCCGAAGTCCAGGCACATGGGTCACATTTATCTCTGAAAATTTCCGAAGTCCAGGCACATGGGCTCGCGGGTGAATTTGAAGAATCTTCCAATTTGGGTTGGCTAATTACTCTAATAGCTAAATTATGAACTTGTGAGTGTATATTGATTAATTTATGTAATATATGGGTAGCTTCGGATTGCTCGGCACCAAGTTGAGAGTTTAAAGTGGATTTCTGGGCCGGAAAGTGAGCTTTGAGACGAGGTAAGTCTCTTGCCTAACCTTGTAAGAGGGAATTTACCCCATATGTGTTTTATATTATTATTTGCTTCTAATTGTGGTGGCTATGTACGCATGAGGTGACGAGAGTCCGTGCATAGCTACAAATCTTGCTTAAATTCAGGTAGTTTTAAGACCCAAATCATGAAATACTTGTATTGTTGCACTCTACTTGTTAAGTTATTCCCTTATTTTATGTTGAAACTTGATAAAGGATTTGTAAAGACCAAATTTCACTCACTTTAAGTTTTGGCAGGTTACTTGATCATTAATAGAAATTATGTTTCCTTGTGTATTAGTCCAGTGATAGCTTTTTAATCAGATGTTCATAGAGTATTCTCTCTTCTTGTGGAGCGGGATGAACGCCTTGCCAATATAATAGATGCATCTATGGTTCGTGTCGTTCGACCCTCTGTAGTGTACACATTATTCTGGATCGGGCTGTACGACCTTAGTATAAATCGTGCATGATAATATTTGGAGCCCGATTACACTTGATATTATATTTATTAATTGAGATGTTATAGTTTATTTATTGGCCCAAAATTATTGGAGTTAGTATATGTTAGCTGAAGATCTTTAAATATAATTGACTATCAATTAAAGAATCTTTTATTCAGTGCTTGCTATTGTGTTATTATTATTCACATATTCCTTGCCTATTTAGAATTTTTGTATTTTATTTGTTGGCTCATAGTAAGTGTCGATGTCGACCCCATCGTCACTACTTCTTCAAGGTTAGACTGGATACTTACTGGTACATGTTGTTTATATACTCACTCTACACTTATGCACTAATCGTGCAGAATTTGAGGCAGTTGCATCTGGCAGTCATTCAAGCGCGCACATAGCCGCCACAATTAGAAGCAAATAATAATCTTTCTTTTGTATTTACTTTCTATCAATCTTATTTGAGACAGTAGCATAAGTGTTTTGTATATTCTACTTGCTGCTCATAAACTAGTGACACCAGGTCTTGGGAACATGGTAGTAGACACTTTATGATTTTGAGTATTTATTTTACCGCATTTGCTCTTTCATTGGTTCACGCTTTACTTTACTATAATTTTCACCTCCTCATTTATTTACTAAATAAATAAAATCAACAACTTTGAAGTTATTAAAAAAAATAAATACATGGCAGTTCACCTTTGGGGAATTAAGGTATTGGTTGTTCGAAGAGGACCACTAATAAAATATAAGAACAAGAAAGGAGACAGTTCGTGATGAGCGCAAAACACAATACAAAATTATTGCTCTTTGTCAAAGAAAGTATAATTTAATTATTATCAACACATGGATTAGATTTAAATAGTGTTCGAATAATCTTCAGTTGATTACTACCCAAAAAAAATTAGCACTTGATTAGATGATTATCAACTACGATTACGTACTAAATATTAAGCAATTTACAATTGATTACAAAACACATCAGATGAGCAACGAAGAAATATCAATGAGGGAAATAACGGTAGTTGACTTGATAGGTGCAAGATAATTGACATGGGATCCAATTCTTGAGTTAGTTCACTCTATAATACTGTGGATTCTCACAAATTCAATAGATAATTATATTACACTTGAAGTTGATGCTCCTCTTTCTATTAAACATCAATTTCAGTTATTAATCCAATTGAATCGGGGTGAAAAATTGTAACGAATAAAATGATCGTCATGGTCTAAAGGGTAACTTCTCATGGATATTTTCCTATTTTCTAGTTTGATTAATAATTCAAGAGGCTCTTTCAATTACCTATTTGAATTACGAATTTAAACAAGATCATAAGATGTAAAAATATTCAATATCAAGCCCCTCTTTCTATTAAGCAAAATAAGAAATAAATCCACTATACGAATTAAAACTACAATAATTAACAAGAATCAAATCCTTAATCATGTTATCAAAACATCATATCTGTCAACACCCTAATGAAAATTACTCCATAGCAATGGAAAAAGTCATCTCAATAAGGTTTAACAACAAAGACAACATCAATGCTAATGATTGGATACAAACTCCCGTATTGCACCGTTCGTTGGTTGAAATATTGATGGATTCTTGTGTCTTCTTGACTATTTTCTTCTCCAATCCTTTGTAGGTCAAATATCCATTTAAAAACATATTTTGGTGTATTTATACCCTGTAAGAATTGGACCAAAGGAAACTAACCTTTCCTAGTAGAAACAGGAAATAACTCTGACAAAATTGTACGGGCGCGCTTGTGAGGATCTTCAAAGAGCAGGCTTTTTTGTCATGCAACACCTTTGACATAGTTTTTCTAGGCCATGTGTCGCAACAATGTTATTTTCTCAGAGTAATTCTTTTCGTCGACTTTTTAACATCCGGACTTGATCCTCGACCCCTAAACGTGATCCCGACTTAATTTGTTGGGCTTCTACTCAGACTTCAAAGCTCCAACTTGTTCGACTTAACTCAAAATTAAATTTTTAACTCAGAATCACTTCGTGCAACGTGTAAAGCACGTAATCAGTGTAATTCACTATCATTTTATCTCAAACACGTAAAATGCAATAACTAGAGTGCAATACTACCATCAATTTGTGTTGGTATTTAACGTTTCTTGACGACGAGATAGGCTTATTTTGTTTATTTGTTTTGATATAATGTATCACTTATTCGTATTATTTTTAATTAATCTAAGTTATGTTTGTATTAATTTATAGGGGAAAAACATTCAAGCTTTTTTCAATAAAAATGTTGAAGATTGGAAAAATTTATTTCAACAAAACAAAAGGTATTACATTATGAATGGTCGTGTGAAGGCTGCTCATTCTACCTATTATCTGGGCACAAAGAGTTAGAAATATCTTTTTGTAACTACCCGACTGGTCGTTTTGCGTTATCGGGCCCCGTTCCCCCAAATGAAACTTCCCATAACGGATTTTTATGATTTATGACTTGTGGGGACTTGTGGTCCAGGATTTGGGGGGTGTTTAGAGTGCTATCGTAACAATTGGTTCCTTAAGGTTGGCTTTTAAGGCCAAGTTTGATTTCAGTCAACATTTTGGGTAAACGACCTCGGAATTGAGTTTTGATGGTTCTGGTAGTTTCGTGTGATGATTTCGGACCTGGGCGTATGTTCGAAATGAGTTTCTGATGACCCGGGGGCATCTCGGATCCTAATATTGAAATAAGAAGTTCCTTAAGTTCATATTTTGCTTTGGGACGTGTTTTGGTGTTATCGAGGTCCGGTGCTTTTGGACGGGGTCCTGAGGGGCTCGGGTGAGTTTTGGACCCCCGGGAGCTAAGTTTGAAAAACCAGATTTTTGCTGTCTGGTTTCCTTCTTCGCGATCGCGGAAGGAGGGTCGCGATCGCGGAGAAGGAATTGGGCTGGGCTACTGATTGCTCTTCGCGATCGCATATAACTCTTTGCGATCGTGGAAGGTTGGGTCCTTGGCATTCGCGTTCGCATAGAGTTAGATCGGGGCCAGGCATAATTGACCTTCACGATCGCAGGACCTCCTCCGCGTTCCCAGAGGTCTGGCCAGTTGTCTTTCGCGATCGCGGGCCCCATGTCGCGATCGCGGTTGAGGAATTACTGGGCAATTAAATTTATATACCGGATTGGGTCATTTTTTCCCATTTTCATCTTCTTATTTGAGTTAGTGAGAGCTTCCAAGAGGGGTCACCCAACCTACTGCCAAGGTAAGTAAATTCCTTACTTAACACTAGTTTTAAACATAAATTCCTAGTTAATCTCTCTTTTAAAATATCAAATTCATGAAATTGGGTAGTAACTTTAGGGCTTTTGAAGAACTTTTGAATTATCCGCTTAAGGCCATGAATTCAAGTATAAATCACATAATTATGATCCTTAGGCTTCAGGTGAGTGGTTCTTTCAAGAATTTTTGGAATCCGAGCGTGCGGGCTCGGGGTGGGATTTTGGAATTTCTCAAGAATGTTGGGTTATTGAAAAATTAGGATAATTTTCCCTATTTTTTAGCATGCATTAATGTCAATATACCGTGTTTGGCTAGTTGCGAGTCCTTGGGTATAGAGTTTGGAGATTCGGACGATCATTGGTCCGAGGGGTAAATTCGACACGAGGTGAGTCTCTTTTCTAACCTTGTAAGAGGGAATTGTACCCATAGGTGTTATATATGTTGCGTGTAATTCTTTTGGGGGCTACGTCTGTACCACGTGACAATAGTCCGTACGTAGCGACTATTTTATCATGTCAGGTAGCTTTAGGGCTCACGAGCATGCCATTACGTTCCTTATGTGTATCTTTAGCCAAACTTTAAGTTGTTTATCATCTTTGAACTAGTATGCTTATTATCTTTGAACTAGTATGCAATAATGGTAGAGAGTTGCCTCCAAAATTTCGGCGAATAGACCTTTGTTACGAGTATAGCCTCTACTAAGCTTATTGATAAGTCTGGTATATATAAATATATATTTATGTTAATTATATATATGAGTCATCACTCGAGTCGCAGGTATGATTCGCGATCGAGGGGAGCTTTATGTTAATTATTTTATGAGTCAGCACTCGAGTCGCAGGTATGATTCCCGATCAAGGGGAGCTTTATGTTAATTATATATCTGAGTCAGCACTTGAGTCGCAGGTGTGATTCACGATCAATGGAAGCTTTATGTTAATTATATATCTGAGTCAGCACTCGAGTCGCAGGTATGATTCGCGATGAAGGGGAGCTTTATGTTAATCATATATATGAGTCAGCACTCGAGTCGCATGTATGATTCGCGATCGAGGGAAGCTTTATGTTAACTACATATATATATATATATATATGAGTTCGTGTCTAGATATTTCCTTACGACTAAGGCCGGTTGTCCTATCCTTGTGTGCGCTTGAGGCTATTGGGTAATGTTTTCCATTAATATTGACTTGACAAATATCCTGGGGAAAAAGGAAGGTGTACATTATTGCTTATTTTCAGTACTTACCAGGCTTTCTGTATTTGATAGATATTTGCTGCTTATTGTCTCACATGTCTACTGCATTCCGTATATGCTATTTACATTATTACTGTTGGACCTTAGTGTGTGTCATGTCGACTTCTCGTCACTACCTCTTCGAGGTTAGGCGGGATACTCACTGGGTACACATATATATATATATTTATGTACTCATGCTGCACTTCTCTACTTAACTGTACAGGTTCTAGGGCTGGTGTTTCTAGTTATCCGACCGGAGCTTGACAAATTCCAGACCTGACTCCACGGTGAGCTGCCTCCCTTGGCGATTCCCAACTATGCTATGGAGTTGTCTTTTATTTATTCCTGTCTATATCCTTTCAGACAGCAGTACCTCTTGTATCTTCTTTTGTATATTCTACTAGTCGCCTGTTAACTTGTGACACTAGTTCCTTGCACGCACTTAGTAGATTCTATTTTGGGACTGTATATGTACATATTGGATCACGATAATTTTGGGCTTCATGTATTTAAATTGATAAATGCTTCCTTTTATTTTAAATAGGTTAATTGTAAAACTTTGGAAAATATGTGGGGTTGGTATGTTAATAAGGAAAATCTCACTAATAAACAACTGTTGGCTTCCCTGACCCCTGTGTTGGGCGCCATCACGACCCGTGCGGGATTTTGGGTCGTGAAACTTTTAGCAACTATACTACAGTTACGAATTGCACTAGCCACTTTTCGACCACAAAATTTTCGAATAATTTTCTATTTTTTGAAGAGGCAACAAATCCACTGTCAGAAAATTATTTGGTAATTTCATTCCCCCCTGTACTTTGATAATACATTGGATATTCTCATTTATTGTATGTAATTATTTCACATTAATTCCTTTAATAATGTAACGACCCGACCGATTGTTTTTGAGCTCTAGTGCGTTGTTCAGCGGTTTGAAGTCGTGAGCAGCTCCGTTTCAGGTATTATGACTCGTGAGCGTGGTCGGAATTAAATTCCAGGAAGTTTAGAATTGATTTGGAAAGAAAATTATCATTTCAGAAGCCTTAAGTTGGAGAAATCAACTAAGATTGGAGTTTTGAGTAAACGATCTCCGAATCAGGATTTGAAGGTTCCAGTAGGTTCGTATGATGATTTCGGACTTGGGTGTATGTCCGGATCGGGTTTCGGATTAACCGGGAGCGTTTCGGCGTATAGCGTGGAAGTTAGCATTTTTGAAGGATTTCATGAACTTAGGCTTGAAGTGCATATCAGTGAGGTTGGTGTTCGTTTGGGATTTCGAGTCTGTGAATAGCTCTGTATGGTGATTCTGGAATTGGGAGCGCGATCGGAAGTGAATTTGGATGTCTGTAGGTCATTTTGGAGTCATTTAGCTAAAGATAGAAATTTGAAGGTTTTTGAGAAATCCGGTCGGAAGTGAAAGTTTTGATATAGAGGTTGGAATGCGATTCCGGAAATTGGAGCAGGTCCGTAATGTTGAATATGACTTGTTCGCCAAATTTGAGGTCAATCAGATGTGATTTGATAGGTTTCGGCATCAGATGTAGAAGATTGAAATTCTAAGTTCTTAAAGAATTGGACTTGAGTGCGATTCGTGATTTCGGCGTTGTTTGATGTGATTTGAGGGCTCGAGCAAGTCCGTGTCATGTTTTGGGGCAGGTTGGTATAATTGGACGGGGTCCCGAGGGCCTCGGGTAGATTCTAGGTGGTTAACAGATCAAACTTGAAGTTGGAAAAGGGCTGGTTTCTGCTGTCATCCGGTGTGGTTCGCACCTGCGAGGTGCGGAGCCGCAGGTGTGGCTATGGGAGTCGCAGGTGTGAGATTTTGTGTCTGGAGCTGAGGGACCACAGGTGCGAAGAGGTATCGCAGGAGCGGTTTTTTGATGGGCGTAGTCAGAGCCGCACCTGCGATGGATTTTCCGCAGGTGCGGAGCTTCATGAGCGGCTATTGGACCGCAGGTGCAAAAAATGCCTGGGCAGAATGTTTTAAAGGTCGGGTTGAGCCATTTCTATATCATTTTTCTTTGGGTTGAGACGATTTTTAGAGAGCTTTTAAAGGGGGATTTCACTAAGATTCAAGAGGTAAGTTGTTCTACTTGGTTATAAGGTCAAATACAAGATATTGCATGGATTTTTGAGCATGAAATTGGTAAGAAAATTGGGAAACTTTGAAGAAACCTCGAATATAGAAAATTTGGGATTTTAACCACGGATTGAGCATGGACATTAGAGTAAATTATATAATTGAGTTAGTAAGGCTATGGGTAGAAAGCATCTTCGACAATTTCGGATTTCCAGGCACGTGGGTCCGAGGGCAATTTGGTCATTTCTCCGAGCAGGGTTGGGAAAGTATATAATTTCAATTTGTTGTGAGTATTAGGATGATTTTTCATTGCTTTGTCATTTATGTTGTAGTTTCAGAGCGTGGTGCGTCCATTGGGGTCATCGGAAGGGGCTTGGAAGCCGTTGTTGGAATTTCGGAGCGAGGTAAGTCTCCTTTCTAACTTCCTGAGGGGGAATCGACCCCCCTAGGTGAATTAATTCAATACATGTTATTATCTTCGGGGGCTACGTACGCACGAGGTGACGGGAGTCTGTGCGTAGCTACCATTATGTCATGTCCGGGTAGCCTAGGACCCACTAGCATGCTTTATGTGTGTACCTGTAACCCTGCGTATGTTATTAAACTGCTAATATGACCGAAAACATAATTGAATATGTAAAAAGAAATCAAGATTGATACTGTTATCCCTCTAAAAAGAGAATTGTTTCCGCTGTGAATATATATGTGTAACTTGACTGGGTTGTATTATGGAGTGTTACTAAATTGGACAAATGAGTTTCAAAGACAACGATTTCAAAACCTATATTTCATGTTTCTTTTGATAAAGACTTTACCATTTTCCTGAGAAAAATGATTTTCTTAATAAAATACGAATTTATTATTTGGATATGTGTAACTTTGGGTGCCTGGGTCGCTTGAGTGATTCGCGAGCAGGAAGACCCTATATTTGTGTATGTATTCTTATGAGCACCTGAGTCGCATGTATGATTCCTGAGCAGGCTAGCCGTATTATATTGAGAGGTGCACTTTTGGGACGGGCCGGTCGATCCCTCGGCAGTGCACATAGAGGATTATTATATTCAGAGCCGCACTTTTGGGACGGTCAGATTGATCCTTCGGCAGTGCGTAGAGAGATTGAGAGATGCACTTTTGGGACGGTCCGATTGATCCTTCGGCAGTGCATAGAGATATTAAGAGCCGCACTTTTGGGACGGGCCGATCGTTCCTTCGACAATGCGTATAGAGGTTGAGAGATGCACTTTTGGGATGGGCTGATCGATCCTTCAGTAGTGCATAGAGAGACTGACTATCTTATGACTCTATTCGGTTGTCTTACCCTTGTGTGCGCATGACTATTTGGTAATATTCTATTGGTATTGGCTTGACATGTATTTGGGAAAAAGGGAAGTGTACATTGTTGTTTATTATCAGTGATAACCTGGATTTCTGTACTTGATATGTACTAGTTGCTCATTGTGTTACATGTCTATTGTATTTCATCATATTCTGTCATATATTATATTGTCGGACCCTAGTAAGTGTCTAATTTGACCTCTCGTCACTACCTCTTTGAGGTTAGGCGGGCGACTTACTGAGTACACGTTGTTTTTGTACTCATGCTTTGAATTTTATTGCACATGTACTTTCATAGAAATGTGGAGGATTCGAAGACTTAGGCGAGCTGCATCTTCCGGAGGCAATCCGCAGCTGGTAGAGTCACCTTCATACTGTATCTGTTTCATTTTAAATTTCCTGGTCCAGTCTTATTTCGGACAGGCTTTGTAATATTTGTAAAATTCTTAGAAGTTGCTCATGTACTTGTAACACATTGTTCTGGGGACGTGTTGGGATTTATTTCATTAAACTGAATTGATGTGCTATCGTATTTAAGTTTACTAAAATTTATTTGATTATGAAATGCAAGAAAAGGTAACGATTTCAAAAATGTTAAAACTGGAAAGTTATTTCAATCAATTAATGTTTTGTCTTGCCTGACCTGTGTCCGGCACCATCACGACCTTAGGGATTTTAGGTCGTGAAGACGTGGTATCCGAGCGCTAGGCTCCCGTAGGTCTCACGAGTCATGATCAAGTCTAGTAGAGTCTTGCGGATCGGTACAGAGACGTCTGTACTTATCTTCGAGAGGCTACAGGGTTGTTAGGAGTACTTCCCTTCTTGATTCTTCATCGTGCGAGTTGATTCCTTTGAGGATTATGTCTATGTTCATTCCTACTCAATCTTACGCGTTACGAAGCTCTGTCTATGGATCAGGAATTTGAGGAATGGAAATGGTGCTAAGAATGTAATTCGAGATGCTTCCATGTGTGGATGGTCGTGGTTATTGTTATTGCCCCGTGAAAGGTTAATATGCCGTTTCAGCTCAGTAGCTATGTTTCTGGGAGCCTTAAGGCCGTGCGCGGGTAGTGATGTTGGTTGCCATTGATTGTCGCGCGGTGTTGATAAGATGATAGAACATTTGCCCGTATGCTGGGGGAAGATGAATGGTTTGAAGGGGGTCTTCTCAGAGTATGATTTCGAGATGTCAGTGCTTTTGTTCCGGCAGAGGGAAGGCAATTGGAGTATAAATGGCTCGGTTGGGATTGATAAAGTAGTAAGACTTGGTGTCTTCAAGTGAGATGGGGTGTGCACCTGTGACGTGTAGTCGCGTCATTGATCGAATGGAATGTGTTAGGCTCGTCGGTGCTATGGTTTCTTCGTTTGCGTGGGGTCAGAGTATTGAGAAGAAGTATCGAAGAATGCGATTGGAAAAGAATGATCCTTGAATGAGGCGATGGTTCCAGTTCTAGGAGTCCAGGTGTAAGAAGCGTAAGTCGAGCAGTCGCAAAGTGGGGGAGCGACAACACAACTTGGAATTTGAAGATATTTGTTACGCATTAATGGGTGTCCATGAGAAGCGGACGGACTACTATGTTAGTAAATGAAGCAGGGCGTATGATGGGGTATTGAAGTCGCAGAGAGCGTGCATTTTAGCGTTGTTGAGAGGTGCCGGCGGGTGATTTCTATAGGTGGATTGTCTTTTGGGGATAGGTTAGCAATGGTGGGGTTGGCAGGTTCTGTGAGGGGTCCTAGTGGCTAGTCGGTAGGAGATAGAATGTGTGAATGATCCTAGAGAATATGAGTAGTTAGGGAGTGCTAGCAAGAGAATTTGGAAGATTTGGACGGATTGGCTGAGCAAGATCGTGTTATCAAAAGAGGAAGGATCTCAGCGAGGTCTAGAGTGGTGCAAGGAGTAGCTTCGGGCTAAGTGGGGGAGTCCAACCATTTGCAGTTGGGTTGTAGGATTATCTTAGCATGGGGTCGAGGATTCTCGGCGTGTTGGCGAGTTGTAAGGATAGTGACTCAGTCACGTGTTTCATTGAAAAAGGTTCTCCTGTGCTAGGAGAGCCTTGGAATTGATTGTATTCGGGGCTAGTTAGAGCGGATGGCTCTCAATAGTGGTCCTAATGAGTTCAAAAGTTAAAGGATGCGACAATTAAGGATTTCAGGCAGTAGTATGATCGAGAATTGAGCTTTTGCAGAGTAATCTCTGAGAAAAATGAGGACGGTTGGAATGTTCTATGATATATTTCAGCATGCAGGAGAATATTGGAGGAGTGAGAGAAATAGACTCCGGGTTGAAGAAAAGATTATCAGAAGGGTATGAGACGGGTTACAGGATTTGGACAACATGGTCTCGTGAATCAAGGTCACTCGGGATGAGTGAGGGGTGAGTTTGCTATGGGTTGAAGGAAGTTATTATTGTTCCTGAGGCAACTAATGATGGTTAAAAGAAGGTAGATTGATTAGCCATGGTTGGAATGGCACATTTGCGGCAGTGATCGGTTTCTTTGATGTGATTGGGTTATGCAGGTGGTTTCTGCCGGTGTGTGCGGGGCTTGTCGGCCGCCGTAATGGATTTCATGAGGGAGCATTTGAGTGCTATGGCCTGTCAGGTATAGGCGGATCCCAGAAGGGTTGTGGCGGTATAGAATACCGCTTAAGATTTTCATGATTTGGGTGATAATGGGAATCCACTTGTGTGTTGAGGTGGTACTCTTGAATAGAGTCAAGTAAAAGTTTCTATATGATGAAGTGTTCACCCTTTTGGTGGTTCGAAAGTTATGATGGAATTCTTGCGCTACCTCATGTTGGTATGTTAAGGGCGGGAAGCAGTATGTAACTGGAATCGAGATTTTGGTCCGATGTTTATAAGGATGTCATGAGCTCGGAAGAGCAAGGCCAAGTGATTTGAAAGTTCAGTGTAAGCTGGTGTTATCTTCAGTATCACCTGACAGTTGATATTCGGTGGAAGAGGCTTTGTACCCTGGTCATGGATTCTTGATGTGTCTTGCGGCCTTAGTGTGGTCGGTGTTATGGATGGGCATACTTGTTTCCTTGCGTGTAAGGTCGTGGAAGTATGACCGCGAAAAGATTGTAAAAAGTGTGACGTGTAGTCACTTGATGGAATTCAAATTTGGACTGAGTATGAAGAAGTAAAATATTGCTTAATTGAGAATTTATGCCTGGAGGGCGTTCGGTTTAGTTGATTATGGATAATGGGGTGTTAGTTCCAGTGATGATGATTGTTCTCATGTATTATGAGAAAAAGTGGGTTAATGTGGACCCAGGTAAAAGCTAATATCTATGTTTGGTGCGAGCAAGGTGGCTCGATGTTTGTGGATGGATTTATATATGATTATGGGCTTCGTGTGAGCCAGACATGTTCCTTTCAGTAGAGCATCTTTTCGTGGAGGGATATTAGAACAACGGGTGTTGTTCCATCTTCGTCGAATTCATGTGTTATTGTGATTGTGCCGTGTGAGTTGTGAAATGGCTTTGATAATTTCTTATGTGTTGAGGTCCAACGTAGCAGGGATATTATGTGAGTAGGATAGCTCTTGAGATCCAGAGTATATGTATATATACCGCACCTCAGTTGTGCTTGAGTTTTGTATCCTATGGCCTTCTCAGTCTCCCCAGGATTGTATTATGCACTTAGCGTGCTTGTGATCGATATTCAGTAATTGTAATAGTGAGAAAATAAACTCCGTATATATATTTCCTTACGTGAGTTTTATGTTATTTGGATCGGGTGGCACGTTGCCCCGGTTATGTTATTTGGGATCGGGTGGCACGCCGCCACGAGTATGTTATTGGGATCGGATGGCACGCCGCCACATGTATGTTAATTGGATCGGGTTGCACGCCGCAACAGTGTGATGATGAGTAAGGTTCCTATATTTATTTTCTTATGTTTTTATTCCTATTTTCTTGTAAGGATTCATATTAGTTGCGTGAGTTGATAGTTCCCTCCTGAGTCGTTTCTTATTATCATATTCAAGTTATGGCCTACTGGGCGATGCGGTATTATGTGAGGCTGCAACAAATTTGAGGCTGTTAGCCATGTTTGGGGTGACTTGCTGTTTGAGCAGTTCGTACTAGGTGAGACGAGATTATCGGATCAGAGATCAGTGTGATGAGGTTATGTGAAGTGTATAATAAAGAACAAATACCATCATTCAGGTTCATAATGGAAGTGACGATTCTAGTCAAGATGAGGTATTCAAGGATTTGTTAACTCTGCAGTTAAGTATGAATTTTTGCACATTTCCTCCGTTGTGGTGGTGTTGTCAGCATTAGAGCAGGGTGTATGTATATTTTTTATGAGGTGCATTGGGTGCATCAGGTTGATGGACCTTGGCTATTAAGGTTCATGGAGCGTCATTGTGGTCAGATGATGAGTTGTGCGGTGCATGGTGCCGATTCAGCAAGGGTATGCAGTTATGGTCTGGTATATCGTGTGCTAGTTGATGCAGTGCTTATATATATTGAAACTAGGCCTAGCTAGGGAAATTTCAGGTGTTTGAATGAATTATGAGTTTAATATATGGATGAAGAGGAAATCTCCAGCTTTGATGAGGCTATGGTGCTCGACTGAGTTGTGGTAGCACGGGCAGGTGCTCGAGATGTTAAACAGTGATTTCAGGTAACTCCAGAGCAGTTCTTAGCACGTTCGAGGACGAACGTCTGTTTAAGTGGGGGAGAATGTAATGACCCGACCGGTTTTTTTTGAGCTCTAGCGCGTCGTTCAATGATTTGAAGTCGTTAGCAGCTCCGTTTCAGTTATTATGACCCATGAGTGTGGTCGGAATTGAATTCCAGGAAGTTTAGAATTGATTTGGAAAGAAAATTCTCATTTCAGAAGCCTTAAGTTGGAGAAATCAACTAAGATTGGAATTTTGAGTAAACAATCTCCGAATCAGGATTTGAAGGTTCCAGCAGGTTCGTATGATGATTTCGGACTTGGGCGTATGTCCGGATCGGGTTTCAGATAACCCGGGAGCGTTTCAACGTATAGTGTGGAAGTTAGCATTTTTGAAGGATTTCATGAACTTGGGCTTGAAGTGCATATCAGTGAGCTTGGTGTCTGTTTGGGATTTCGAGTATGAGAATAGCTCCGTATGGTGACTCGGGAATTAGGAGCGCGATCGGAAGTTAATTTGGATATCCGTTGGTCATTTTGGAGTTATTTGGCTAAAGATAGAAATTTGAAGGTTTTTGAGAAATCCGGCCGAAAGTGGAAGTTTTGATATAGAGGTCGGAATGCGACTCCGGAAATTGGAGCAGGTCCGTAATGTTGAATATGACTTGTGTGCAAAATTTGACGTCTATCGGACGTGATTTGGTAGGTTTCGGCATCAGATGTAGAAGATTGAAATTCTAAGTTTTTAAACAATTGGACTTGAGTGTGATTCATGATTTCGGCGTTGTTTGATGTGATTTCAGGACTCGAGCAAGTCCGTGTCATGTTTTGGATCAGGTTGGTATAATTGGACGGGGTCCCGGGGGCCTCGGGTGGATTCCGGGTGGTTAACGGATCAAAGTTGAAGTTGGAAAAATGCTGGTTTCTGTTGTCATCTGGTGTGATCCGCAACTGTGAGGTTTTGGCCGCAGGAGCGAAGAGGTATCGCAGGAGCGGGTTTTTGCTGGGCTGAGTCAGAGCCGCACTTGTGATGAATTTTCCACAGGTGCGGAACCGCAAGAGCGGCTATTGGACCGCAGGTGCGAAAAATGCCTGGGCAGAATGTTTTAAAGGTCGGGTTGAGCCATTTCTCTATCATTTTTCTTTGGATTGAGACGATTTTTGGAGAGCTTTTCAAGCGGGATTTCACCAAGCTTCAAGAGGTAAGTTGTTCTACTTGGTGCTAAGGTCAAATACAAGATATTGCATGGATTTTTGAGCATGAAATTGGTAGGAAAATTGGGAAACTTTGAAGAAACCTAGCATATGGAAAATTTGGGATTTTAACCACGAATTGAGCATGAACATTAGAGTAAATTATATAATTGAGTTAGTAAGGCTATGGGTAGAAGGAATCTTCGAGAATTTTGGATTTTTGGGCACGTGGGCCCGATAGTAGTTTGGTCATTTCTTCGAGCGGGGTTGGAAAAGTATATAATCTGAATTTGTTGTGAGTAGTAGGATGGATTTTCATTGCTTTGTCGTTTATGTGGTAGTTTCGGAGCGTGGTGCGTCCGTTGGGGTAATTGGAAGGTTCTTGGAAGCCGGTGTTGGAATTTCGGAGCGAGGTAAGTCTTCTTTCTAACTTCGTGAGGGGGAATCGCCCCCCCTAGGTGAATTAATTCAATACATGTTATTATCTTCGGGGGCTATGTACGCATGAGGTGACGGGAGTCCGTGCGTAGCTACTATTATGCCATGTCCGAGTAGCCTAGGACCCACTAACATGCTTTATGTTTGTACCTGTAACCCTGCCTGTGTTATTAAACTGCTAATATGACTGAAAACGTAATTGAATGTGTAAAAAGAAATCTAGAGTTCATACTGTTAACCTTCTAAAAAGAGAATTGTTTCTGATGTGAATATATATGTGTATCTGGAATGGGTTGTATTATGGAGTGTTATTAAATTGGACAAATGAGTTTCAAAGACAAAGATTTCAAAAACCTATATTTCATGATTCTTTTGATAAAGACTTTACCATTTTCCTGAGAAAAATGGTTTTCTTGATAAAATCCGAATTTTATTATGTGGATATGTGTAATTTTTGATGCCTGAGTCGCTTGAGTGATTTGCGAGCAAGAAAACCCTGTTTTTGTGTATGTATTCTTATGAGCACCTGAGTCACATGTATGATTCACGAGCAGGCTAGCCGTATTATTTTGAGAGGTGCACTTTTGGGACGGGCCGGTCGATCCCTTGGCAGTGCACATAGAGGATTATTATATTCAGAGCCGGACGGGCTGATCGATCCTTCGACAGTGCGTAGAGAGATTGAGAGATGCACTTTTGGGACGGGCCGATCGATCCTTCGGCAGTGCATAGAGATATTAAGAGCCGCACTTTTGGGACGGGCCGATCGATCCTTCGGCAGTGCGTAGAGAGGTTGAGAGATGCACTTTTGGGATGGGCCGATCGATCCTTCGACAGTGCATAGAGAGAATGACTATCTATGACTCCGGCCGGTTGTCTTACCCTTGTGTGCGCATGACTATTTGGTACTATTCTATTGGTATTGGCTTGACATGTATTTGGGAAAAAGGGAAGTGTACATTGTTGTTTATTCTCAGTGATTACCTGGATTACTGTACTTGATATGTACTCGTTGCTCACTGTCCTACATGTCTATTGTATTTCATCATATTCTGTCATATATTATATTGTCGGACCCTAGTAAGTGTCTAATTTGACCTCTCTTCACTACCTCTCTGAGGTTAGGCGGGCGACTTACTGAGTACACGTGGTTTTTGTACTCATGCTGCACTTGCTGTGTATTTTATTGCACATGTACTTTCATAGCAATGTGGAGGATTCGGAGATAGCTGCATCTTCCGGAGGATATCCGCAGCTGACAAAGTCACCTTCATACTATATCTGTTTCATTTTAAATTTCCTGGTCCAGTCATATTTCGGACATGCTTTGTAATATTTGTAAAATTCTTAGAAATTGCTCATGTACTTGTGACACCGGGTTCTGGGGACGTGTTGGGATTTAGTTCACTAAACTAAATTGATGTGCTGTCGTATTTAAGTTTACTAAAATTTATTTATTTGATTATGAAATGCAAGAAAAGGTAACGATTTCGAAAATGTAAAAACTGGAAAGTTATTTCAATTAATTAATGCTTTGGCTTGCCTGACCTTGTTCCCGGCGCCATCACGGCCTTAGGAATTTTGGGTCATGACAAATAGTTACTTTGTAATTTACGTGTTATTTCTATAAATAGTTTTCACATATGTAATGTAACGACTCAATTGGTTATTTTTCTTTCGAGATCCCCGTTCCCCTAATTCAGACTTCCCATATGTCCGTTTACCGTATCATGACTTACGGAGATGGTTAGTTCGAGTTTGGAAGGGTTTAGGTTAAAATCAGAACACTTAGTTCCTTAATATTTGCTTAATATGGTCAAGTTTTGAGGAAACAACCTCGGAATCGAGATTTGACAGTTCTAATAGGTCCATATGATAATTTTTGGCTTGGCAGTATGTTCCGATCAGGTTTCGGATGACCAGGGAGCGTTTCAACTCTTAATATTGATTGTTGGCGCAATGAAGGTTTTCAAGTTTTTTAAATTTGTCTTGAGGTACGATTTGGTGTTATCAAGGTCCGTTTGGGATTCGGAGCCTGGGAATAGTTTCGTACGGTGATTTGTGACTTGCACGCAAAATTTGGTGTCATTCTGAGTAGTCTACGTATGATTCGGCGCCTTCGAAGAAAGATGAAAACTTGAATTTCATAATTTGATTCAATTTGGTTTTCGGGTGCGATTCTTATTTCGATGTTGTTTTACATGTTTCGAGGGTTTGATCAGGTTCGTATTATATTTATGGACTTGTTGGTGCAGTTGGACGGGGTCCCGAATAGCTCGGGTGTGTTTTGGACCGCCCGAAGCTACATCTAAATCTGCTGCATTGCTTGTTCTGGTTTCCTTCTTCGTGAACGGAGAGGACCTCACGCGTTCGTGATGAAGGATTTTGGAAGTTCGGTGATTTTTTCTTGGCGTTCGCAATTAGGCGGCTACGTTCGCGAAGATTTGAGGTCCTAGGCCTATGTGTTCGCGATGGCCCTCTCGCGTTCGCGTAGAAAAAAGGAACCTGGGAGAGGTCAACATCCATTACCCTTCGTGTTCGCAAAGGTGTAGCCGCATTCGCGATGCTCAGGAGGGACAAGCCTTCGCGATCGCACACGTAAAATAAAATAATTTGAGTGCAATACTATGGTTAAAACACAGGTTTCTACCCTACCATCAACACTCCATACTTAGATCATTGCTCGTCCTCGAGCAATAAAAAATACACTTCAAATAGGGATGGCCTTTTCATCAAACAACTTCCCTAAACCATCATGCCAATAATTTTTAAAGCATACTCGGCACCCTATCATAACATCCCAACCTCAAAACTAGACTCAATAGCGCCACACATTTTTTTCACAACCTGCTCACTTACTCTAACACAGAGGTCAACGTCATAACCTTTTCTTCACAAGTCACGTGCCCACTCACCAAAAATAGAATGTATTTCCACACACAATAAAATTCAAGAACAGATAGGAACTCAAGATAGACAAAATTCACTCACTCTCATAATCAAAATTCATGCCAACAGAGGATGTACCATAGGCTTTCCCGTAGTGTAATACTCCACTAATTGAGCTTAATCAGTCAAAGATCAAGTAGGACTTTAATTTGATCATAAATGTAGGCTGCGGGACGGGTGTGATACTATTTGGATAATAGTGGCTACACCTCCTTCAGCACTTTAATACATACACTTTCATAAATTCAAAACCCCACACTTATGTTGAACATACCCCAACCTTCAAATCATATTAACACAAAGCTCCAAATTTCATTAAGCACAGACAAAGCAAGACTTACCACTAGCAAGGAATAAATTTTTTTATTATATATACAAACATTTTTTTCAATTTTCTTTTGGATTCTAATTTTATCTTATTTTTTTCAATTCCATACAAGTTGTTCTCATAATTTTTTCAAACAGTGCACATTTCTCATTTTCAATATTTTCACTCAGAAACCCAACCATACCTCCACGTAACTTTTAACAAACTTAAAAATATATCAATTGCTCAATAGAGGTAAACAATTCAAAACAAATAGTCAATTCAAACAAATGGGTAAGGATTCTAATGTGGTTGCCAAAGAAAATAGGATAAAAGACTCAAAAGGGCCAACTAGGATACAAAACAGTTTGGCAGGTCACAGATATATAATTGGCTCAACAATGAAATGCCTATATCACTTTCTAGACTAAACAAGACTGTTATTTCACTTTGCAAACACACGGGGCATGTTTTATACATAAACTGACATGCACAGGATATCAACACAAACCTCACTCATACATCGACACATAACTCACTTAGGATCGGATCTATCCCCTCTCTAGTCAAAGGAGTTAAGTAAAGTCACAATTAACCAACTTAAGGCACTTATCTATGAATCAAGAATCGAGCCCAAGCATCACAACAAAGTCACTCACCACTCTCAGGGCATATGCAGTCAAGGAAAATTGCTTCAGATTAGCTCTATGACTCAAGATTCTATATTCCTAAATAAAAACTAACTACACTCGGTTCAAGTCAAACCCTTGGAAAAGAATCGCGGCACAAAAAAAAGACTAAGGGAAAATTACTTCATTACCTAAAAAAGTAAAATAAAATAAAAATAAAAGACATATTTTTGAATATTAATTTTTTTCTAGTTTTCTCGTTCGACTTCAAATCCCTCAAGAGGCCAGCCGACGAAATCCATAGTCGGAAAGAATCGAACTAAAAAATTATGATTACTAACTGTTACAGGTATCCGATAGAGTTTAGAGTTATACTTACATAACATATTGTCTAAGAAAGCAAGAAAAAAATCAAACAAGCCAATTGGAAAATAGAAAGCAAGAAAATACAACCAAATAGTAGCACCCCACCCCACACTTAAGAAATTGCATTGTCCCTAATGCAAATAAATAGAAACAAGAAACACCCTGAGGCCCTTGGCCTACACCTCATCAACACCCTCAGAGGTGCGCAAGTACTTCACATCATTAGAGGGAACATATTTTACATCCTCATATGGTGGCATATATTCTCCATCTGCCAAGCCCAACCACTGTTGAATGACTGCGGAGATGGGGTGGTCGTCTTGCAGCTCTACCAAGTCAGTCTCCCCACGAATAGTGCGAAGGTGCATATCAGCAAATAGCAGTTGCAGTGTCTCCTTGACACGGATCAACATATGATCCACAGGAACAACAACAAAAGGGGGTCTGTCACAGCTGTAACATCAAAGGCTATAAGGTCACAAAATTAGAATCATTTGATCATAATAGAGCTCCTCCTCCACAAGGTGCTTCCGCAGAAGCTGAGTGATCATGCTCGAGAAATACAGGCGACGGGTCCCAAGTGGTCGTACTCGAGCCATGTGCTCAAGAATAATCTTGCCAAGATCGTACTTCATCCGAGTCAAGATGGCATAAATGAGACAAACCTTCAACCTGGAGAAATTAGTATCGTTCCGGGTAGGCATGATCTTTGCATTAACCAACCGGAGAATGACCCTAGCGGGACGCTGGAAATTGCTCTTTTTCATGTCTTTGTGGAACTCATTAGCATCCCGTGTCCAAGTGGCAGAAGAATTAGTGCCACACAGCTGACGCCTAATATCAGAATAGGGGGATCGAAGCAGTAACCTCTAGAACAACTTATGAGAGCGCTCTATGAACCCCATAATATGATTTATCACATGTGAGGAAAAGGAGATCATCTTGCCTCAACATGCACCTCATACACCGCTTCCAAATTGGTCTCAGACTACTAATTGGCATAGAATTCATTTACCATGTTCGCGTTTATCGACTCACCGAGACAGAACAAGCTTTCAAGACACACGTATTTAATGTTGTTGTATATCCTCCAAGTACTTTCCGGCTAGCTTGCCATCATAAATACAAACTTTCGCGCCAGAGACAACCGCCGGAACAAAGGTATTGCACCCATTTCTAACATGAGCTGCCACAACCCGAATGTCTTATGTCACGACCCAAAATCTATTAAGGTCGTGATGGCACCGGACGCTATCATCAGGCAAGCCAATCATTAATTAGTTGAAATAAATTCATGTTTTAACATTTTTGAAATCATTACCTTTAACTTATTACGTAATAACTACACAAAAATCCGTCAAGTAAATACGACAGTTTAATACTCCATTTTTTTTATAATATACATCCCAGAACTTGGTGTCACAAGTGCATGAGCAAATTCTAAGAATTTCACAAATACTACAAAGCTTGTCCGAAATATAAATTCGACAAGGAACTTAAAATGAAAATAAATACAATATGAGGGGGACTCTGTCAGCTGCGGATCACCTCCGGATGATGCAGCTCGCCTAAGTCTCCAAACCAGCCACATCGCTATTAAAGTACCTGTGCAATAAAAATGCACAGCAAGTGTAGCATGAGTACGAAAACAACGTGTACTTAGTAAGTATCCCGCCTAACCTCAGAGAGGTAGTGACGAGAGGTCGATTTGACACTTGCTAGAGGTCAATTTAGTATAATAAAGTGAGACATTGAGCATGAATGTCATAGGCAATTTATTAAAATCAGGAATAAATAATATCAACCCTTCCACATTTAACACTTAAAATCTTAGTCATTTTAATAAAGAACAATCAAACATGGACGATTTATTCAAATTATCAAATAATCAACGGGAAAGAACAATTTCTTACAAAATTTTAATAACTTTAAATCTCTGTCATTTCAGTCGACAACTTAGAATTTCCAGGCCAGTAATCAGGTAAAATCACAGCAAATACGCAGTAAATATCATGCAAAAACAATGCCGAGGATCGAACGACGAGGGCCAAATATATCAATGTCGAGGGTCGAACAGCTCGAACCATAGATGCATCTATCTGCCCCGCTCGAGAATCGATCATGTGACTCGGTTATACATAAATACATGGTTATCTTGCTCGCGAATCATACATGCGACTCAGGCACCCATAGATATAAATATTCACACAATAAGTCCACATTTTTATCAAGAAAACAGTTACCCAAGAGAGTGGTAAACTTCTCTTCAAAGGAACACGAAAAAAATAGCATTTAAATCTTTGTTTTAAAATTCATTTACCAAGTTTAATAATATTTAATAATATAACCTTATCAGGAACACAATTATCCACGGAGGAATCAAATCTCTCTCTAGATGATTAAGAAAATGAACTCTAGCCTTTTTAGGTATTCAATTACTATTTCGATCATATTAGTGATCTAATATTACTGACAAGATCACAAGAACAACAAGTAAGGCATGCTAGTGGGTCCTAGACTACCCGTACATGGCATAATAGTAGCTACGCACGGACTCCCGTCACCTCGTGTGTACGTAGCCCCCGCAGATAGTAGCACATATTTAATTAGTTCACCTAAGGGGATAATTCCCCCTCACAAAGTTAGACAGGAGACTTACCTCGCTCCGAAATTCCATAACCGACTTCCAAGCCCTCCCAACGACTCCAATTGATGCACAACACCCCAAAACTAACCAAATAACAGTCAAGGCAATGAAAATATTCACTCTAATACTCGTAACAAATTCAAATTACATAATGTCCCAACTCCGCTCAGTGAATTGACCAAAATGCCCTCGGGCCCACATGCGCGGATTCCGAAATTTCTATAAGATAAACTCTACCCATAGCTTTACTAGTTCAAATATACAATTTACTCTAAATCCCATGCTCAAATTCATGGTAGAAATCCATAAATACAATTTCTAGGTTTTCTTCAAACTTTTTCGAATTTTCCACAATTTTCCATGTTCAAATCCATGCATATACCTTGTATTTAACTTGAGATGAGTTGGAGTAACTTACCTTGTGATCCTTGACAAAAATCCCTCCTTGATTCTCCCCACAATCGCCCATGGAAAATGAAATTAGGAGGAGAAATTGCAAAATTCTCATTTTTAAAACATTCTGCCCATGCCTATTTTCGCACCTGCGATCAAATCTTTGCACCTGCGCTCCCGCAGGTGCGCCCAAACTTTCGCACTTGCGGCTTCTTCAGCTCCAGCCAAAACTCGCACATGTGCCCCATTGTCCGCATTTGTGCCTTCGCAGGTGCGGAAAATACATCGCACCAGCGCTCCCAGCCAAGCTACCAAAATCTCGCACCTGCGGCCAAAGCCTTGCAGGTGCGGTCGCACTAGATACCAGCAGCTCCATCTCCTCTTCTAACTCAAATTTGATCTGTGAACCACCCGTAATCCACCCGAGGCCCCCGGGAGCCTGACCAATTACACTAACATGTTCCAAAACATAATGCAGACTTGCTTGAGGCCTCAATTCAGATCAAACAACATCGAAACCACGGATCGCACTAAAATTCAAACTTTAAGAACTTGAAATTTCAAACTTCAACATCTGATGTCGAAACCTATCAAATAACGTTTGATTGACCCCACATTTTTCAAACAAGTCATATTCGACATTATGAACCTGTTCCAACTTCCAGAATTGCATTCCGACCCCTATATCAAAATTTCCACTTCCGGTCGGATTTCTCAAAAACCATCAAATTCCTATCTTTAGCCAAATGACTTCAAAATGACCTATGGTCATCCGAATTCATTTTACGATCGCGCTTCCAACTCCAAAATAACCATACGAAGCTAGTCCTAGACTCGGAATCCCAAACGGACATCCCTAACACTTTAATGCCTTACAACCCAAACTTATGAAATTCTTCTAAAATGTTATCTTCCATAATATGCGCCGAAACGCTCCCGGTTTATCCAAAGCCCGATCCGGACATACGCCTAAGTCCGAAATCATCATACGAACCTGCAGAAACTTTCAAATCCCTATTCGGAGGTCGTTTACTCAAAATTCAATCTTAGTTAATTTCTCCAACCTAAGGCTTCTAAAATGAGAATTTTCTTTCCAATTTGACTCCGAACTTCCCGAAATTCAACTACGACCATGCCTACGAGTCATAATACTTGAAATTAAGCTGCTCAAGACTTCAAACTGCTGAACGACGCGCTAGAGCTCAAAACGACCGGTCGGGTTGTTACATTCTTCCCCACTTAAATAGACGTTCGTCCTCGAACGTACTAAGAGTTGCTCTGGCGTAATCAGAAATCACTGTTTAACACCTCGAGCACCTGCCCGTGCGACTTCAACCAAGTTGAGTACATTAGTGATGCGTGGCTAGAATTCACAGTTTAACATGTTATATGCCTTACATTTTATGTGCTTTAATGATAAAAATACACTTTTTATGTGCATAATGGAGTTTATTTCATGTGTAGGTGAATTGGAGATGGAAGCCGAGATAAATGGATTCAAATACGTCAAAAATACGCTCAAGAGTCGAAAAGGAAACACCCGGGCATTAGCCGGGCGTTTGGTCCCTAAAGCCGGGCTGACCCTGGCGTTAGTGGGGCGTTTGGCCCCTAAAGCCAGGCTAACCCTGGCGTTAGTGGGGTGTTTAGCCCCTAACGCCAGGTCTACCCTGGCGTTAAGGGGGTGTTTGACCCAAACGCCTGGGTTCCGAGGTCCGGTAAAATCTGAGTTTTTGAAGAGTCTAAGTGTTTTCCGGTTGGAATAGAAGTCTCCTACACGTTTAGGGTTTATCCCAAACATATAAATAGACCCAAAAACACAACTTGAAGGGGGGAAGCCATTGAAGTGAAGAAAAACTTGTGGATTACTACTCAGTGAAGCAAACATTGATTTTTATAGCTTTTATTTATTATTTTGTAGTTCAATTAAGCAAGATATTTTAGAATTGATTCTTATTAGTATGAGTAGCTAATTTTCTTAATCTAGGGTTTGGTGGAACTCGTTGGGGGACAAACTTATGGTGATATTAATATAGTTTGGTTGATTGTTCATCTCTATTTGTTCAACTACGTTCTTGTTGT
>ML390842.1:49247-69014 GCA_005239525.1 Nicotiana knightiana
AAGTGAACTGTAATGCAATCTAGCTAGCGTAACTTGAGAGAGTGCGTCTAGTAAATTATCATAATTACTTGAGAGAGATTTATTGTAGATAGAGTGTTCATGATTGATAGAGATAATTAATCAAGTTATATGAAATATCTGAGAAGTAAGTTCACCAACGGGGGAAACCATAATCTTAGACCTTTATTATAATTGTTTACAACACATTGTTAGTAATCGTTAGTTTATTATTTTTGTCAGTAGCATTAGTAAAACATCACCAATTTATATTCAAAAGTCTTGAGAGAATTGATTGAGTAAAAGTTGCGTATTCTAAAGACTTGATTGATACGTAAATTCCCTGTGGGATCGACTCTGGGCATAAAACCCGGATTATATTTGCAACGCCCGCTTAGTCTTTTATAAGACATAGTTGAGCATGATCAATTTGCTTGATCAAATCTGAAAATTTCTTCTTTTATCCATACAACAAGCTCAGAACCCAGTTCCAACACTTGAAATTTCTCTGCCAGGCCTAGTTCCAATATATAAACACCGTATCAACTACCACACGACATACCAGAACATGACTGCATACCCTCACTGAATTAGCACCATGCATTGCATAATTCATGATCTGACCACAATGACACTCCCTGAACCTTAATAACCAAAATTCCACGAATTTGATGCTCCCAATGCATCTCATGATATATATATATATATATATATATATATATATATATATAATGCTGGCGATACCACCATAACGGAGGAGATGCGTAGAAATTTCTAACCAATTGCAGAGTTAACCAAACATGGAATCATTCCTCTTGACTAAGACCATCATCTCATTACAAACCAATAAGGTAACTGACCTTCAATGTATTTCACAAAATCTTATCACACTAGATCCCTGATCAAAAAATCTTGTCTCACCCAGTATGAACTGTTCAAACAACCAATCACCCCAGACATGACCAACAGTCTCACACGACGCCACAATGCGCCAATAGGCCACAATTCGATCATGATACGTAAGGAAATGACTTAGGAAAGGACTACTCGACTCACACAACTAATATGGAATTTCCTCAGAAAATAGGAAGTATAACATAAGAAAAAGAGATATAGGGAACCGTATTCATCATCACACTGTTGCGGCGTGCAACACGATTCAAATAATATACCCGTGGCGGCGTGCCACCCGGTCCCATCATAAAATTCAAATAAGGAAATATATATACATAGCTGAACTGCTCACCACTACAAATTACTTAATATCGATCATAAGCACGCTAAGTGCATAATACCATCATTTGGAGACTGATAGAGCCATACACTACTAAAACTCGAGTGACCTCAAGATGATACTCTGGATCTCAAGAGCTATCCTGCTCACATAACATCACCACTACGCAGGACCTCAACACATAAGAAATTATCAAGCCGTTTCACAACTCATATGTCACAATCATAATAATACATGAATTTGATGAAGACGGAACAATTACCTGATATTCCAACACACCTCTTTGAGAAGCGCAATACTGAAATTAACACATCTGCCTCACATGAAGCCTATAATCCTATTCAATCCCATTCACACACTTCAAGATGATTCTGCTCGCACTAAACTAGGCTGATAGCCTTACATGTGTCAAAAATAACCCACTTCCTTTCATAACACGCAAGATCAGCCATAATAGCCAGGACAGCACCTCGCAATCCACAACCAACTGAACCGAACGCCTTCCTGGCATAAATCCTCAAATAAGCAATATTGCACTTCCTTATACTTGGTCTAAATATTCAACCAATCAGGTGACTACATGTCACACTTATACCATCTTCCCGTGGTCACACTCCCATGACCTTCCATGAGGTAACAAGTCTGCATATCCACCACTGGCCACACTAACGCTGTAAAACAGGTCAAGAACCCATAACTAGGATGCAAAGCCTCTTCAACTGAATATCGATATCAGGTGAAACTGAAGATAACACCAGCTTACTCTGAACATTCAAATCACTTTTTCTTGCTCATCCGAGCTCATGACATCCTTATTTACACCGAACCACAATCTCGATTCTCACTCCTAGTTACACACTGTTTACTACACCTAACATGCCAATATGAGATTGCGCAAGAATTCCATCATAACTCCTGAACCACTAATAGGGTGAACATTTCATCATATAGAAACCTTTTACTTACCTCAATTCAAGAGAACAATAACAATACTCAAGTGAATTCTTGTAATCACCCAACATGAAAATCCTTAGGTAGTGGTCTGAACCACCATAAACCTTCCGGGATCCACCTACACCTGACAGGCCATAGCACTCGAATGCTCCCACATGAAATCTATTACGACGGTCGATAAGCCCCGCACATACCGGCCCAAACCACATGCATAATTTAATTACACTGAAAAAACTGATCACTGCCGTACATGTGCCATTTCAACCATGGCTAATCAATATGTCTTCTTTTAATCATCTTTAATTGCCTCAGGAATAATAGTAATTTCCTTCAAATCATAGAAACTCAACCCTAACTCATTTCGAGTGACCTCGATTCACGAGACCATGCTGCCTAAATCCGGCAACCCGTCTCATACCCTCCTGATAATTTTTCTACAACCCATAGTTTATTTCTCTCACTCCTCCAATACTATGTTGCACGCTGAAAATAACATAGAACACTCCAATTATTTTCTCTTTCTCATGAATTATACTGCAAAAGCTCGACTTTTAATCATACTGCTGCCTGAAACCCTTAAACGCCGCATTCTTAACTTTCAAATTTATTAGGACCACTATTGAGAGTCACCCACTCTGACAGGCCCGAATACAATCAACTCCAAGGCTCTTATAGCACATGAACATCCTCTCAATAAAGTACATGACTGAGTCACTACCCGTACAACTCGCCTATGCCTTAAGCATAAATTCTGAATCTTTCAAAGCCTAACCCTGGTCCGAAAGGGCCAACTTTTGCACACCTTCATCAAATCCCACGCACGATCATCGTTTTACTCCTTTCCACTTAGCTGAAATAACTTGCCAACACGCCAACAATACACAACCTATGATAACACAATCCTGCAACCCAAACTACAGGTGGTGGGACTTCGCCACTTAGTCTGAAGCTACTCCTGGCACCACTCTAGACCCTGCTGAGATCCTTTCTCCTTTGTTAACATGATTTTTCTTAACCAATCTGTCCAATTCTTCTGAATTCCCCTGTCCGCATTCCCTAAATAATCAAATTTTCTAGCATCATTCATATATTCTGTCTCCTACCAAATAGCCACTAGAATTCCTCACAGAAACTTTCCAACCACACAACCGTTAATCTACTCATAGGAGATAACCCACCTATGGAAATCACCAACTGACACCTTCCAACGATGTTGTACTGCACACTCTCTACATCATCAATACCCTATCCTGCGCCCTTCTTCCTCTACCAACTTTACTAGTCCGTCTGCTCCTCATGGACGTATATTAAATGCACTACAACATCTTCAAATTCACCGCCACATTGCGTCCTTCTTCATTCCTAACAACTCCTCCCTGTTGTATCCGGTCGAAATAACCCATATTTCAACTTAAGCTCGTAGACCCAATCACCATCCACTAAAACTCTCAAACTTTCCCTCAAGATAGGCAACTGTCTTACCACTAAACTCCTGTGTTACGCTGCCACTCTCCCACTTGTTAATCTCATTCCTTTAAACAACTACCCGATTTCCATTCCTTACACCCAACCTTTTAGAAAAGGGAACCACCGCCTAGCACTTTTCACATATCTTCCTTAATCGTATGCTTCCCAATTGTTGCCTCAATTCAATATCATTCTCTGCAGCTCTTAAACTAGCAGTTTTCCACGACTTCAAACTCTCCGAAGATCATTTATCTCGAGCTACCTTCATTATCAACACTTGTCCAGTACTGAACCACCGCACCTTATGGTCTCTGTCAATTGCATTCTTTAATAATTCTTCACAATACTCTGACCCCATGCAACCGAAGAAACCATGGCACTGACAAACTTAACACATTCCATTCGATCAAGGATGACGATAACACATCACATGTGAATACTCCACCTTACTTGAAAACACCAAGTCTTACTACTTTATCAAACACAACCGGACCATTCATAATCCAAATTCCTTTTCTCTGCCGGAACTAAAATACTGAAATCTCGAAATCACACTCTGAGAAGACCTCCCTTCAAACCATTCATCAGGACTCAACATATGGGCAAGAATTCTATCATCATATCGACATCACGCGATAAGCAATCATAAATATCATCACAACCTGAGCATAAACACAACTATTGAGCTGAAACATCATATTATCCTTCCGCAGGGTCATAACAACAGCCCCAACCAATTACACGTGGAAAACATCTCGCATCATATCCGTAGCACCATGAAAATTCCACAAATTCCCGATCCATAGCAAGGGCTTCGCGACGTATAAGATTGAGTAGGATGAAACATAGGCATAAGCCTTAAAGGAATCAAATTGCAAGATGAGGAATCAAGAAGGGAAGTACTCCTAACAGCCCTATAGCCTCTCGAAGATAAGTATAGACGTCTCTATACCGATCCGCAAGACTCTACTATACTTTCTCATGACTCGTGAGACCTAAGGGAACCTAGTGCTCTGATACCATGTTGCATGACCCAAAATATATTAAGGTCGTGATGGTGCCGGACACCATCGTCAGGCAAGCCAATCATTAATTAGTTGAAATAAGTTCATGTTTTAACATTTTTGAAATCATTACCTTTAACTTATTACGTAATAACTACACAAAAATTTGTTAAGTAAATACAACAGTTCAGTACTCCATTTTTTTAATAATATACATCCCATACACATCCCAGAACCCCGTGTCACAAATGCATGAGAAAATTCTAAGAATTTCATAGATACTACAAAGCTTGTCCGAAATACAAATTGGACAAGGAATTTAAAATGAAAATAAATACAATATAAGGGGGACTCTATCAGCTGCGGATCACCTCCGGATGATGTAGCTCGCCTAAGTCTCCAAACCAGCCACATCTCTATGAAAGTACATGTGCAATAAAAATGCACAACAAGTGTAGCATGAGTACGAAAACAACGTGTACTTAGTAAGTATCCCGCCTAACCTCAGAGAGGTAGTGACGAGAGGTTGACACTTGCTAGAGGTCAATTTAGTATAATCAAGTGAGACACTAAGCATGAATGTCATAGTTAATTTATTAAAATCAGGAATAAATAATATCAACCCTTCCACATTTAACACTTTAAATCTCCGTCATTTCAATAACGAACAATCAAACATGGATGATTTCTTCAAATTATCAAATAATCAACGGGAAAGAACAACTTCTTCCAAAATTTTAATAACTTTAAATCTCTGTCATTTCAGTCGACAACTTAAAATTTCCAGGCCAATAATCAGGCAAAATCACAGCAAATACGCAGCAAATATGATGCGCAAGCAATGCCGAGGGTCGAATGGCGCTGACCAACAATAATAGATTGTGCACTGCCGATGATCAAACAGCTCGAACCATAAACGCATCTATTTTCCCCGCACACAAATCGATCATGCGATGCGATTATACATAAATACAGGGTTATCTTGCTCGCGAATCATACATGCGACTCATGCACCCATATATAGACATATTCACACAATAAGTCCAAATTTTTATCAAGAAAACCGTTACCCAGGAGAGTGGGAAAATTCTCTTAAAAGGAACACGAAAAAAATAGCAATTTAAATCTTTGTTTTGAAATTCATTTGCCAAGTTTAATAATATTCAATAATATAACCTTATCAGGAACACAATTATCCACGGAGGAGTCAATTCTATTTCTAGGTGATTAAGAAAATGAACCCTAGTCTTTTTAGGTATTCAATTACTATTTCGATCATATTAGCGGTCTAATATTAATGGCAAGATCACAAGTACAACAATTAAGGAAAACTAGTGGGTCTTAGACTACTCGGACATGGCATAATAGTAGCTACGCACCGACTCCAATCACCTCGTGCATACGTAGCCCCCGCAGATAGTAGAACATATTTAATTAGTTCACCTAGGGGGACAATTCCCCCTCACAAAGTTAGAAAAGAGACTTACCTCGCTCTGAAATTCCATATCCGGCTTCCAAGCCCTCCCCACGACTCCAATTGATGCACAACGCCCCAAACCTAACAAAATAACGGGCAAGGTAATGAAAATTCACTATAATACTCGTAACAAATTCAAATTACATAATTTCCCAACTCCGCTCAGTGAATTGACCAAAATGCCCTCGGTCCCACGTGCACGGATTCCGAAATTTCTCGAAGATAAAGTCTACCCATAGTTTTACTAGTTCAAATATACAATTTACTCTAAATTCCATGCTCCAATTATTGGTAGAAATCTAAAAATATAATATCTAGGTTTTCTTCAAAATTTTCCCAATTTTCCACAATTTTTCATGTTCAAATCCATGCATATACCTTGTATTTTACTTGAGATGAGTTGGAATAACTTACCTTGTAATCCTTGACGAAAATACCTCCTTGAAGCTCCCAACAATTGCCCATGCCAAATCAAATTAGGAGGAGAAATGGTCAAATTCTCGTTTTAAAAACATTCTGCCCCGGCCTATTTTTGGACCTGCTATTAAATCTTCGCACCTGCGCTCCCGCAGGTGCGCCCAAACGTGCGCACCTGCGGCTTCCTAAGCTCTAACAAAAACTCGCAGCTGTGCCCCATTGTCCGCATCTGCGCCTTCACAGGTGCGAAAAATACATCGCACCTGCGCTCCCATCCAAGCCACAAAAATCTTGCACCTGCGACGCCAAAGCTGCACATGCGGCTCCGCACCTGCGACCAAAGCCTCGCAGGTGCGGTCGCACCAGACACCGGCATCTCTAGCTCCTCTTCTAACTTCAAATTTGATCCGTCAACCACCAGGAATCCACTCGAGGCCCCCGGGACCCTGTCCAATTACACCAACCTATTCCAAAACATAATGCGGACTTGCTCGAGGCCTCAATTCACATCAAACAACATCGGAACCATGTATCGAAGTCAAATTCAAACTTTAAGAACTTGAAATTTCAAACTTCCACATCGGATGCCGAAACCTATCAAAACACGTCCGATTGACCCCAAATTTTCACACAAGTCATATTCAAAATTACGAACCTTTTCCAACTTCCGAAATTGCATTCCGACCCCGATATCAAAATTTCCACTTCCGGTCGGATTTCTCAAAAACCTCCCAAAACTTTAGCCAAATGATATCAAAATGACCTACGGACATCCGAATTCACTTCCGATCGCGCTCCCAACTTCAGAATCACCATACGAAGTTATTCTGTGATGACCCAAAGGGTCATAAACTATGTTATCACCCATCCCGTACTTCTGAGGACTTGAAAACCTCCTTTGTATTTACCTCAATTTGCGTGTGCAGTTCGGACGCATAGCCGGACAGCTTAAATATGATATTCTATGAAACAATGCTAAGATTTGATATTAAAATGAATAAATTTGACTTTGGTCAACATTTTAGGTAAACGGACCCGGACCCATGATTTGACGGTCCCGGAGGGTCCGTATGAAGATATGGGACATGGACGTATGCTGGAGGGTCCGAGGTCCCAATCCCGAGAAATGAATTTTTGAGTAAAATTGTTTTCTGAAAATATTAAAAGAAATTGAAAATGAAATCTGATAAAAAAGTAATGGTATCAGGCCCATATTTTGGTTTTGGCACTCGGTACAGGTCTTATATATGGTTTAAGCACTTTCTGTAAAGTTTGGTTGAAAACGGATTTCGTTTGACGTGTTTCGGACTTGAAATGGGAAATTTGATGTTTTTATGAAATTTGATAGAATCCATGGATTGTGAGGTTTAATTCTATGTATATGATGTTATATTGGTGATATGATCGCACGGTTAAGTCTTTAGGATGATTTGGGAGTCGTGTGTGTTTTTGGTTTTGAGACCCGAGGGCTCGAGTGAGTTTCAGATAGGTAACGGGGTGTAAAAGACTTAGAATTTCTGGTGTAGAAGTCCATATCTGGTGTCTGGTGTTGTTCAGCGCGATCACAGGCCTAGCTCCGCGATCGAATAGTTTGTTTGAGAGGGGAGGGTTCTGTGGCTCTATGCGATCGCATTGTTGCTTCCGCGATCACGTAGAGTATAGGCGGTCTGGGGTGGGGGGCTGGTAGTATCTCTCTTCGGTAGCATTTTGTCCCCCACGATCGCAGAGGTCTGTGGTTGGCCCTTCTGCGATCACACCCTTCCTTCTGCGGTCGCGTAATAGGAAATCCCATAGCTCTGCGATCACAACCCCTCTTCCGTGATCGCAGAGAACAATTCTGCCCAGTTGTATATAAATATTTCCAGAACCAGTAGCTTCGGGATTTTTCATAAGTTTTCACGAAATTCATCATCTCCAAGGTCCTTAGGCATCCATTGAAACCATCCCTGATCAAGACTTCTTGGGTTAGTAAATTTTAACTCATTTCCTTCATTTTTCATCTATAATTAATGAATTCCTAAGCCTAAAACATGCAAATTAGAGTAGAAAATCTGGAATTTTGGTAGAGTAAGGCCCTTTTGAATTTTCTTGATTTAGACCTCGTATTGGGGTCGAATTTGAAAACAAATTATAGATTCGGGCTCGTGGGTGAATGGGTGACATGGTTTGGGTCCGAGCCTTGTGTTTTGACCAAGCGGGCCAGGGGTTGAATTTTGATAAATTTGAAAGAATGCTAGGAAATGGATAATTAGGCCATGTAATTGAATCATTGAATCCTTATTGATATACTTGAGTTGATTATGTCTCGATAATACCATTCCGGAGTTGAATTCTAAAGGAAAGCCGGTGTTAGAGGGTTGATTGCTATACTTTGGACCCGAGGTAAGTGTTCGGTCTAACCTTAGCTTGAGGGAATAGGAGTTGAGTATAAGTTGATGCTTGCTAATTATCAAATACGATGTATAGGCATGGTGACGAGTATCTATACATTGGTGTCTAGCATGACCGTGAGTCCTTATATTGTGAATATTCTGATTTTGTGGTAATTTTCCATGCTTAATTGATGATTTCTATATTTTGTGAAGAGTATGTGAAGGGAATGGTATTCTGTAAATTCTGTTGGAGCATTGCCTCAAATTGTAACGAATAATGAAGAAATATGAGATATTACATATTTGGAGCATTGGCTCAAATTGTGAAATGAATAATGAAGAAATATGAAATATTACATCCTTTGGAGCATTGGCTCAAGTGATAGAATAAATCATGGAAATGAAAGCGAAAGAAAGAGAAAGAGTTATTGAAATATACCCTTGTGAGGATTTAATTGTTCTAATGTTGTTCCCTTGCCGGGATTTCTATTTCTATTTTGTTTACTTCCTTGCCCTTGTTTGTGATTGCTGTTTGGGTGACGAATAGTGTTAAAGCACGAAGAGTGATGCCGTGCATTGTTTGACATTGTGACGAAAGAGTGTAAATCACGAAGGTTGATGCCGTGCCGTACGATGTACCATTCCGTACCATATTCATTGATTATACATTGAGGAAAGAGAGTAAAAGCACGAATGGTGATGCCATGCCATGATTTACATTGATTACATTATACATTGCATAGTGAGGAAAGAGAGTAAAAGCATGAAGGGTGATGCAGTGCCATGATTTACATTGATTACATTATACATTGCATAGTGAGGAAACAAAGTAAAAGCACGAAGGGTGATGCTGTGCCATGATTTACATTGATTACATTATACATTGCATAGTGAGGACGAGAGTAAAAGCACGAAGGGTGATGCCGTGCAAGTTTGTGATTTCTTGTCCTTATTGATATGCTGGCTTTGTTGTTCTTTTCCTTATTGAGATTTTTTATATGAAACTGTTATCTCCCCATAGCATGTTCCCCTTCCTTTATTCATTGTTTTCTTCCTATATTTCTTATCCGTTGCATATATGTATATATATTTATTTGAACTGCACAGGTTTATTTGGTAGTCTAGTTCTAGCCTCGTCACTACTTCGCCTAGGTTAGCCTAGGAACTTACTCAGTACATGGGGTCGGTTGTACTGATGCTACACCTGCACTTCTTTATGCTGTGCAGATTACGTAGCTAGACCCGGAGGACATCATTAGTGGGAGTGTCTTCCAGCTCATCATCGAGGCTTCAAGGTATACCTGCTGGCGTTCGTGGGCCTTGGCATCTCTTCCATCCCTTTGTCTTCGTTTATTTTGTCTTATTTTTTCTTTAGTTTCAAACGCAGACATGTATTTCCTTTCAGACCTGTATTTAGCACTCTTAGACAGTTCGTGAGTTTGTGACACCAGGTTTTGGGAAATTTTGCGTCGATGTATTGTGATTTTATTTACTTAGCTTAAAACCGTATTTATTCCGCTGGTTGAATTTCGAATTGTTTTAGCTTATTCTGAAAAATTGAGATTATTATGCTAGTTTAGCTATATACGTTGGCTTGTCTAGCGGGTTCAACGTTAGACGCCATCACGGCCCGATGGTGGGATTTAGGGGAGTGACAAGTTAGTATTAAAGCACTAGGTTACTTAGGTCTCACAACTCACGGAAAACATGGTAGAGTCTGAGGGATCGGTACGGAGACGTCTGTACTTATCCCCCAGAGGCTGCAAAAGTTAGGATGACTCCATATTTCTTTTCTTCTCTGTCGTGCGCTATGATTCTGAGTACTCATTGAGTTTCTATTCTATTCTCTCGCAGATGGCGAGGATGCGTGCTTTCCTTGGTTCCGCCCAGCAGCCTGACACTCCTGCTACAGCTCCTACTCGGGGTTGAGGTCGAGGACGAGGTCGTGCTAGAGGCCGAGGCCGGGGCCGAGCTCAGCCTAGAGCAGCAACCCTAGTGGAGGACCCTCAGGTCGAGTCAGACGAGAAGGTCCCAGTTCCGGTAGTCCTAGTTGGACCAGCTCAGGTCCCAGAGGGGTTCATAGCAACGTAGTGCTTCAGGACGCCCTTGTCTGTCTAGTCGATCTCATGGATAGTGTAGCATAGGCGGGTCTTCTTCCTACAGCACCAGCCGTCTCTCAGGCTGGGGGAGGTGCCTAGACTCCTACCGCCCGCGTGCCAGAGCAGCTAGCTCCACAGTTACAGACTCCGGCATCTCAGCCAGTCGGAGTAGCTCAACCGGGTATTGCAGCACCGGCAGCAGAGGGAGCACCTATGTCAGCAGATGCTCTCTGGAGACTAGACAGGTTCACCAAGTTATTTACTGCTACTTGCACTGGTTCACCATCAGAGGACTCCCAGGATTATTTGGACATCTGCCACGAGGTTCGTCGGAACATGGACATAGTGGAGTCCAACGGGGTTGACTTTGCTATTTTTCGGTTATCTGGCGCAACCAAGAGTTGGTGGAGAGACTATTGCTTAGCCAGACCAGATGGATCTACACCTTTGACTTGGACTCAGTTTTCAGAGGTATTTCTGGGAAGTTCCTTCCCTTTACTCAGAGAGAGGACCTTCGGAGGCAGTTTGAGCGTCTCCAGTAGGGATCTATGTCAGTCACTCAGTACGAGACAAGATTCATCACTCTAGCCCGACATGCTCTTATGATACTTCCCACTGATCGGGAGAGGGTTCAGATATATATCGAGGGATTGGCCCGGCCTATCAAACTTCAGATGGCTAGAGAGTCAGGTACAGACATATCTTTCCAGGATGCGGCCAATGTGGCCAGGAGGAATGAGATTATTCTGTCATAGGGTGGTGGTCAGGGGGCTGACAAGAGGCCCCGTCATTTTGGTCGTTTCAGTGGAGCCTCATCCGGGGGCAGGGATTTTTCAGGCAGAGGTCATCCTCCCAAACCTTTTCAGTTAGCTCTCCAGGTTTCCCATGGTACTTCAAGTGGTCGTGGTTATCAGACGCACTATTCTGATCAGCAACTTTACAGTGCGCCACCAGCTCCCATCAGTGCACCGCCGTATCAGAGTTTCTGGGGTGGTCATTCTGGTCGACAGGGTCAGATTCATTTCCCTTTGTGGACAACGTCGTGTTACACTTGTGGCGATCAGGGTCACCTTGCTAGGTCCTACCTTCGAGGATCAGGTAGTTCTCAGCATCAGGATTCTCGTGCCATGGTACAGGCGCCAGGTGTTCCACAGCCTGCCCAGCCATCTAGAGGTGGGGGTATAGGTGCTAGAGGTGGAGGTAAAGGTCATAGAGGTGGAGCTCAGTCCACCAGGGGTGGAAGACAGCCAGCATCCGGCCGTCCTAGAGATGTGGTTCAGGGGGGTAGGGCCCAGCCCTGATGTTATGCTCTTCCAGCCAGGCCAGAGGCTGAGTCTTCAGATGCAGTTATTACAGGTACTATTCGGGTTTGTGACAGAGATGCTTCAGTGCTATTTGACCCAGGGTCTACGTATTCGTATGTGTCCTCTTATTTTGCACCATACCTGGTCATGCCTAGTGATCCACTGAGTATTCCTGTTTATGTATCTACACCGGTGGGTGATTCTATCGTGTCCATCATTCATGTGTTCTGGTGATTGGGGGTCTTGAGACCCGTGTTGATTTGTTGCTTTTGGGTATGGTCGACTTTGATGTTATATTGGGGTTGGACTGGTATCATGCCATCTTGGATCGTCATGCCAAGACGGTGACCGTAGCCTTGCCAAATTTTCCCTGTATGGAGTGGAAAGGAACTCCTGGTCATTCTACCCGCAGTGTTATTTCGTACGTGAAGGCTCGGCGCCTGGTCGAGAAGGGGTGTTTGGCTTATTTGTCTTATGTGCACAATTCCAGTGTTGAGGTTTCCTCTATAGATTTGGTGCCCGTGGTTCGTGAGTTTCCTGAGGTTTTCCCTTCAGACCTACCGGGGATGCCACCCGATAGAGACATTGATTTCTGCATTGATCTGGCTCCGGGCACCCAACCCATTTCTATTCCACCGTATGGCATGGCCCCGCCAGAGTTGAAAGAGTTGAAGGAACAGTTGCAGGATTTTCTTGGGAAGGGTTTTATTAGACCAACGTTTCTTCTTGGGGTGCTCCAGTGTTGTTTGTGAAGAAAAATGATGGTTCGATGAGGATGTGCATTTATTACCGGCAATTGAACAAGGTTACAATCAAGAATAAGTATCCACTGCCGAGGATTGATGATTTGTTCGATCAGCTTCAGGGTGACAGGGTATTTTCAAAAATAGACTTGAGATCTGGCTACCATCAGTTGAGGATTAGGGCATCTGATGTCCCTAAGACAACTTTCCGCACTCGGTACGGGCATTATGAGTTTTTGGTCATGCTGTTTGGGTTGACGAATGCCCCAACAACTTTATGGACTTGATGAACCGAGTGTTCAGGCCTTTTTTGGACTCTTTCGTGATAGTCTTCATTGGTGATATATTGATATACTCCCGCAGTTAGGAGGAGCACGAATAGCATCTCAGAGTGGTTCTTCAGACTCTGAAGGATAGTCAACTTTATGCAAAGTTTTCGAAGTGTGAGTTCTGGTTGACTTCAGTTGCATTCCTGGGTTATGTCGTGTCAGCAGAGGGTATTTATGTTGACTCGAAGAAGATTGAGGCAGTCAAGAACTGGCCTAGACAAGCATCAACTATAGAGATTTAGAGTTTCTTAGGATTAGCAGACTATTATCGTCGGTTTCGTGGAGGGGTTCTCATCTATTGCAGCCCCGATGACCAGGTTGACCCAGAAGGGTGCCCAATTCAGATGGTCGGATGAGTGTGAGGCAAGATTTCAGAGGCTCGAGATAGCCCTGACTACGGCACCGATATTGGTTTTGCCCACAGGTTCAGGGCCTTATACAGTCTGTTGCGATGCTTACCATATTGGGCTTGGTGCAGTATTGATGCAGGACGGCAAGGTCATTGCTTATGCTTCGAGGCAGTTGAAGATTCATGAGAAGAACTACCCAGTGCATGATTTAGAGTTGGCAGCCATTGTCCACACATTTAAGATTTGCAGGCACTATCTGTATGGCGTGGCGTGTGAGGTGTTCAGTGATCATAAGAGTCTTCAGTACTTGTTCAAGCAAAAAGAGTTGAATTTGAGGCAGAGAACATGGTTGGAGTTGTTGAAGGATTATGATATTACCATCTTATATCACCCGGGGAAGGCCAATGTGGTGACCGATGCTTTTAGTAGGAAGTCAGCTAGTCTGGGCAGTCTTGCTTTTATTCCGGTCAGTCAGAGGCCGCTTAGATGTTCAGGCTTTGGCCAATCGATTTGTGAGGTTGGATATTTCTGAGCCTAGTCGAGTGTTGTCTTGTACAGTCGCTCGTTCTTCATTATTGGAGCGTATCCGTGATAGGTAGTTTGATGATCCCCATTTGTGTGTGCTTATGGACAAGCTGCAGCACGGAGGTGCCATGCATGTGACCTTACATGATGATGGTGTTTTGAGATTGCAGGGGCGAGTTTGTGTGCCCAATGTTGACGGGATTCGAGAGTTGATTTTAGAGGAGGCCCATAGTTCCCGATATTCTATTCATCCGGGCACCGCGAAGATGTATCAGGATTTGCGGCAGCATTACTGGTGGCGTAGAATGAAGAAGGATATTGTGGCATATGTGGCGCGGTGTTTGGATTGTCAACAGGTTAAGTATGAGCATCAGAGGCTTGGTGGTTTATTTCAGAGGATTGAGCTTCCCGAGTGGAAGTGGGAGAGGATCACTATGGACTTCGTTACTGGACTCCCCTTGACCCGAAAGAAGTTTGATGCAGTTTGGGTCATTGTTGATAGGCTGACCAAGTTAGCGCATTTTATTCTTGTGGCAGTCTCCTATTCACCGAGAGATTAGCTGAGATCTATATCCGGGAGATTGTTTGCCTTCATGGTGTGAGGGTATCTATAATTTTAGACCGGGACACGCAATTTACCTCGCGTTTCTGGAGGGCAGTTCAGCGAGAGTTAGGCACCCAGGTGGAATTGAGCACATCATTTCATCCTCAGACGGATGGGCAGTCCGAGCGGGCTATTCAGATATTGGAGGATATGCTCTGAGCTTGTGTTATTGACTTTGGAGGATCATGGGATCAGTTCCTGCCTTTAGCAGAGTTTGCCTACAACAACAGCTACAAGTCGAGTATCCAAATGGCTCCTTATGAGGATTTATATGGTAGGTGGTGTCGATCTCTGGTTGGATGGTTTGAGCCGGGAGAGGCTCAGTTGTTGGGTACAGATTTAGTACAGGAGGACTTGGACAAGGTCAGGGTCATTCAGGATAGGCTTCGTACAGCTCAGTCCAGGCAAAAGAGTTATGCGGATCGTAAGGTTCGAGATGTGGCTTTCATGGTTGGTGAGCGAGTATCGCTCCGAGTGTCGCCTATGAAGGGCATGATGAGATTTGGGAAAAAGGGCAAGCTTAGCCCTAGATTCATTGGCCCGTTTGAGATTCTTGATCGAGTGGGAGAGGTGGCTTATAGACTTGCATTTCCGCCTAACTTATCAGCCGTACATCCAATTTTTCATCAGTCCATGCTTCGGAGGTATCACGGCGATCCAGCCCATGTGTTAGATTTCAGCACTGTCCAGTTGGACAAGGACTTATCTTATGAGGAGGAGCCGGTAGCCATTCTAGACCGGTAAATTTGTCAGTTGAGATCCAAGAGTTTCCCTTTTGTTCGTGTTCAGTGGAGAGGTCAGCCTCCTGAGGCATCGACCTGGGAGTCCGAGTTCGATATGCGGAGCCGTTACCCTCATTTATTTCCCGACTCAGGTACTTCCTTCTTCTGTCCGCTCGAGGACGAACGGTTGTTTTACAGGTGGAGAATGTGACGACCCAAAGGGTCATCACCTATGTTATTACCCATCCCGTACTTCTGAGGCCTTGAAAATCTCCTTTGTATTTGCCTCGATTTGCGTGCACAGTCCGGGCACGTAGTCGGACAGCTTAAATATGAAATTCTATGAAAAAATGCTATGATTTGATACTAAAATGAATAAATTTGACTTTGGTCAACATTTTGGGTAAACGGACCCGGACCCGTGATTTGACGGTCCCGGAGGGTCCGTAGGAAAATATGGGACTTGGGCGTATGCCCGGAATCGAATTCCGAGGTCCCAAGCCCAAGAAATGAATTTTTGAGTAAAAATTTTTTCTGAAAATATTAAAGGAAATTGAAAATGAAATCTGATTAGAAAGTAATGGTATCGGGCCCGTATTTTGGTTCTGGCGCCCGGTACAGGTCTTATATATGGTTTAAGCACTTTCTGTAAAGTTTGGTTGAAAACGGATTTCGTTTGACATGTTTCAAATTCGAAATGGGAAATTTGATGTTTTTATGAAATTTGATAGAATCCATGGATTGTGAGGTTTAATTCTATGTATATGATGTTATATTGGTAATTTGATCGCACGGTTAAGTCCGTAGAATGATTTGGGAGTCGTGTGTGTTTTGGTTTTGAGACCCAAGGGCTCGGGTAAGTTTCGGATAGGTAACGGGGTGTAAAAGACTTAGAATTTCGGGTGTAGAAGTCCATATATGGTGTCTGGTGTTGTTCAGTGCGATCGCAAGCCTATCTCCGCGATCGCATAGTGTGTTTGAGAGGGGAGGGTTCTGTGGCTCTATGCGATCGCATAGTTGCTTCCGCGATCGCATAGAGTATAGGCGGTCTGGGGTGGGGGGCTGGTAGTATCTCTCTGCGGTCGCATTTTGTCCCTCACGATAGCAGAGGTCTGTGGTTGGCCCTTCTGCGATCGCACCCTTCCTTCTGTGGTCGCGTAGTTTGAAATCCTATAGCTCTGCGATCGCAACCCATCTTCCGCGATCGCAGAGAACAATTCTGGCCAGTGCTATATAAATATTTCCAGAACCAGTAGATTCGGGATTTTTCATAAGTGTTCACGAAATTCATCTTCTCCAAGGTCCTTAGGCATCCATTGAAGACATCCCTCATCAAGACATTTTGGGTTAGTAAATTTTAACTCATTTCCTTCATTTTTTCATCTATAATTAATGAATTCCTAAGCCTAAAACATGCAAATTAGAGTAGAAAATCTTGAATTTGGGTAGAGTTAGGCCCTTTTGAGTTTTCTTGATTAAGACCTCGTTTTGGGGTCGAATTTGAAAACAAATTATAGATTCAGGCTTGTGGGTGAATGGGTGACATGGTTTGGGTCCGAGCCTTGTGTTTGGACCAAGCGGGCCCAGGGTCAAATTTTGATAAATTTGAAAGAATGCTAGGAAATGGATAATTAGGCCATGTAATTGAATCATTGAATCCTTATTGATATACTTGAGTTGATTATGTCTAGATAATACCATTCCGGAGTTGAATTCTAAAGAAAATGCGGTGTTAGAGGGTTGATTGCTATACTTTGGACCCGAGGTAAGTGTTCGGTCTAACCTTAGCTTGAGGGAATAGGAGTTGAGTATAATTTGCTACTTGCTAATTGTCAAATACGATGTATAGTCATGGTGACGAGTATCTATACATTGGTGTCTAGCATGACCGTGAGTCCTTATATTGTGAATATTCTGATTTTGTGGTAATTTTCCATGCTTAATTGAAGATTTCTATATGTTGTAAAGAATATGTGAAGGGAATGGTATTCTGTAAATTCTGTTGGAGCATTGGCTCAAATTGTAACGAAAAATGAAGAAATATGAGATATTACATCTTTGGAGCATTTGCTCCAATTGTGAAATGAATAATGAAGAAATATGATATATTACATCCTTTGGAGCATTGGATCAAGTGATAGAATAAATCATGGAAATGAAAGTGAACGAAAGAGAAAGAGTTATTGAAATATACGCTTGCCAGGATTTAATTGTATAGTTGATGTTCCCTTGCCGGGATTTAATTGTTTAATTGATGTTACCCTTGCCAGGATTTATTTATTTAATTGATATTACCCTTGCCGGGATTTAATTGTTTAATTATTGTTCCCTTGCCGGGATTCCTATTTCTATTCTGTTTACTTCCTTGCCCTTGGTTGTGATGTTTGGGTGATAAAGAGTGTTAAAGCATGAAGGGTGATGTCGTGCACTTGTCTTAGTGAGAATGAGAGTAAAGCACGAAGGGTAATGCCGTGCATTGTTTGATATTGTCTCCCTTGATGGGATGTTGAGATTTCTGTTGTTGTTCCCTTGCCAGGATTTCTATTTCTATTTTGTTTACTTCCTTGCCCTTGTTTGTGATTGTTGTTTGGGTGAGGAAGAGTGTTAAAGCACGAAGGGTGATGCCGTGCATTGTTTGACATTGTGAGGAAAGAGTGTAAAGCACGAAGGGTGATGTCGTGCCGTACGATGTACCATTCCGTACAATATTCATTGATTATACTGTGAGGAAAGAGAGTAAAAGCACGCAGGGTGATGCCGTACCATGATTTACATTGATTACATTATACATTGCATAGTGAGTAAAGAGAGTAAAAGCACGAAGGGTGATGTCGTGCCATGATTTACATTGATTAGATTATACATTGCATAGTGAGGACGAGAGTAAATGCACGAAGGGTGATGCCGTGCAAGTTTGTGATTTCTTGTCCTTATTGATATGCTGGCTTTGTTGTTCTTTTCCTTATTGAGATTTCTTATATGAAACTGTTATCTCCCCACAGCATCTTCCCCTTCCTTTATTCATTGTTGTCTTCCTATATTTCTTATCCGTTGCATATATGTATATATATTTGTTTGAGCTGCACAGGTTTATTTGATAGTCTGGTTCTAGCGTCATCACTACTTCGCTGAGGTTAGGCTAGGCACTTACTCAGTACATGGGCTCGGTTGTACTGATGCTACACCTGCACTTCTTTATGTTGTGCAGATTACGCAGCCGGACCCGGAGGACATCATTAGTGGGAGTGTCTTCCAGCTTATCATAGAGGTTTCAAGGTATACCCGCTGGCGTTCGTGGGCCTTGGCGTCTCTTCCATCCCTTTGTCTTCGATTCTGTCTTGTTTTTCCTTTAGTTTCAAAGGCAGATATGTATTTCCTTTCAGACTTGTATTTAGCACTTTTAGATAGTTCGTGAGTTTGTGACACCAGGTTTTGGGAAATTTTGCGTCGATGTAGTGTGATTGTCTTTACTTAGCTTAAAACCGTATTTATTCCACTGGTTGAATTTCGAATTGTTTTAGCATATTCAGAAAAATTAAGATTATTATGCTAGTTTAGCTATATACGTTGGCTTGTCTAGCAGGTTCAACGTTAGACGCCATCACGGCCCGATGGCCGGATTTCGGGGTGTGACATATGATGCGTGGCTAGAATTCATGATTTTAAGCATTATATACCTTGCATTTTATGTGCTTTAATGATAAAAATACACGTCGTATGTGCCTAATGGAGCTTATTTAATGTGTAAGTGAGTTGGAAATGGAAGCCGAGCTAAATGAGAGCATAAACGTCGGAAAATACGCGCAAGAGTCGAAAAGGAGAGATCCGGGACAAGCCTGGCGTTAGCCAGGCGTTAGAGCCCAAACGCCAGGTGGTGCCTGGCGTTAGCCAGGCATTTGGGCTGAAACGCCAGGGTCCCCAGTCGGCCAGAAACCGAGTTTTGACGGGTTTTAAGTGTTTCCAAGTTGGAATAGAAGTCTTTTACACGTTTAGGGTTCATCCTAAACATATAAATAGACCCAAAAACATCATATTGAGGGACTTTTGACGGAGGATTGATGTGGAGGAACACACCACGTTGAAAGAGGATTGTACTTAGTTTTTCGTCTCTTCTCTTCTTTTAGTTATATAGTTTATTAGTTCTAGAGTCTTGGGTGTTACATGAACGT
>ML390845.1:0-121263 GCA_005239525.1 Nicotiana knightiana
GTCATTGATTTTGGGGGTTCATATATATATATAAAATTCTTTTTAAAATAAAAAAAGAATGCAGGAATACCACTTTTAAAACTTAAATACAATACAAAACCATACTAAACCATATAAAAAAATACAATACGAAGCATATACATACAACAATATCACAACAAAACAGATATATACAGCACCCCACACCTTATTCATGCAATGTCCTCAGTGCATCATGTATAGACAAAGCAAGAAATAAAAGTAAGGCGCAAGAAATCCCTGGTCATTCAGCGTCTTCATCATCGGACGCTCTCCATTCTTCTTCATATTCATCTTCTTCATCATCTTCCTCCACAGAGCGCAGCGGCTCCGCATCAGAATCTTCAGGCGTGTTTATATCTTCATCATCTGGGAGTCTGTACCTCTCACCTGCTCCTATCATTTGCTGTGCGTGCGCATTGAGTGGTTATCTGTGATCCAACTCATACCTTTCCTCAGGTGATGCTGGACGACCTCCTATGCGCAATTGTAAATCCATCATCCCATAGAGATGGGCCATGAAGCAATCGTCTCGCACATTACGCTCAACATTGGTCAGGGCAGAATCTTCTTTCAGTCATAAGCCAGTGATGTCTGATTCCTTAGTCAGTTGTTGATCAATAATATGGTCAAAGTCGGGCTCCACTGCTACCTTTGCATTTAGCAGGAACTGAGTCAGGAAATTCGGGAAAGGGATCCGATCAATTCTATTACTAGAACGCACCAATCCCACTTGATATCGCATCAGATGACCCACATTTACTTGTTGCCCCGTCATGAGGAAGAATAGCACAAAAATCCTCTCTCGGCTTATTAAGGTATCATGGTTGCACGGTAATATCCGTGCATTGATCAATTTCAGCCATACTTGTGTCTCAACCTTCATCTTTTTCTTGGGAAACCTTTTATGTCGATTGGTGGCTCTATCCTGAATCCAAGCAGCCCTGGACTCAACCCCACACAACGTGTGCCTCACCTCTGTATAATTAGGATGTCGAATGAATTGTTCAAGAGGCTCCACCGGAACATTTGGTGCACCTAGAAAGTCGCGTATGTCCTTGGCCGAAAAATCCACCAAATGCCCACGAATTGGCACCAATTCTTCCTTATCATTAGGATCAAATCTTGCATAGAATTCATGGACTAAATTGAGATTGATATCACCATGATGTTTGAACACATATCCTAGACCTAATTCATGGACGCTCCTCCATATTGCCGGGAATTTAGTTCTAAGACTCCCTTCCTTAATGTCCCCTTCAGGATGGACATGCTTAGGCTTGCAACGTGCATACCATTTCTTGGATTGTGCTGGTATGCTATTGAGACCATATTCCTGTTGGCCAATGGGTTGCCGCCTCATAGCAGCCACAACAGCTACTGCTTCCTCACTAGTCATGCTAGAAGTAGCATCTCACCCTTTTCTTTTCTTTTGAGGTGGTGGGGGTTTTGATTTGGTTTGCAGTGAGGCTGAAGATGTGGCCTTTCCCTTGCCGGTGGCTTTTCTAGGTAGCATCGTTGGATCTGCACAATTTATGAGTGGTGAGTGAGTGTCGCAAAGTATATACTATCCGTTTTCTCACTTTGCCAAGGTTACTCAGACTTCACCTTGGCAAGTTTATGGCATTTAACACACATTGCTACCAATTGGCTTCTTGTGAGCCACTTTCCACTTAAAATTACATGGAATTCACAATGCATGACATTAGTGATGTGTTTCCCGGAGACTCGGGCTCCAAACGGGACATGTATTTTCATTGAGGCACTACATCGAGCACTTGACTGGCACAACTACCATTAAAGCTCTTATGGAACTGAGGGACTGCCTCATTCACCCAATTTGTTTGTGATTTCATAACACCACTTAGCCTCACAATTTCAGACCAATCCTAAGGGGTTTTAGGAATTGGGGTTCGTAACACATACAACATGACCAAGAACTTTAGAAACCCAACAAAACTTCACCATGAAATCAAGGATACACCTTTCATATGTGTAAATTCGAGTTAATAAACGATAGGACTAGAATCATTCCTCAAAGATTGATGTGTCTTAGGCGGATTAAGTACCCCACGGAATTTAACCTGTGCAAATCGTGTGATGTGTGCAAATTGTGGGATATGTTTTGGTGTGATTATGAGAGACAATCCGTGTAGAGAAGGCTTAATTTTAGTGAAGATTTGTGCTAGGGAGTTGAAACTTGCTTGAGAGAGAGTTGGGAGATGTAGAAATAAGAAGAGGGGACTTACCTAGCGTTATTCGGGCGTTTTAATCAAAAATTTCGGGCACCCTGGCGTTAGCCAGACGTTTGGCACCTAAGGCCAGCCCCTCCTGGCGTTAGCCAGGCGTTATAACCATAACGCCAGAGGCCCCGTGGAGTTAGCCAGGCGTTTGGGGCTTAACGCCTGGGGTCTCCTGGCTTTTGTTAGGCGTTATAGGCTTAAGGCCTGCTTGACCCCAGCAATGTCCTCACCTTCCGTCATGTGAAAACACTCCTCCTATCACCCGAATGCACTTGCAAGCTCGTTAGTACCTATAATTACATGAAATAATTCTAGCTACACTAATATTTAACTACGCATTGGGTTGCTCCCAATAAGCGCCTTATTGAATGTCGTGGCACGACGATTACAACAAATCAATAGGTTGCCTTCTGTGAAGCACCTGATTTAACGTCGCGACACGACGCAACATAAACGCCATTTAAGGATCGTTTAGTGTTTTAGGTTCACCCAGATGCACAATAGCCAGCACATTGGCTTCATTCATTCCCATATACCTTTTTAATAGTTGTCCATTGACCTTGAAGGTGTTAGACTCATCCTCAACAGTAATCTCCATAGCACCATAAGGAAATACGTTGACCACTTTAAACGGGCCAGACCATCGGGACTTGAGCTTACCCGAAAACAGTCTTAATCTTGAATTATATAGCAATACCTTGTCTCCTGGTTTGAAATCTCGGTCCACAATGTTTTTATCATGTAATCTCTTCATTCGTTCCTTATACAACCTGGTGCTTTCAAATGCTTGTCCTCTGAACTCTTCTAACTCGTGTAATTCTGTTACTCGATTTCCTCCAGTAGTATCAAAATCCAGATTTAATTGCTTCAATGCCCACCAAGCTCGATGTTCTAATTCCACGGGTAGGTGACAGGCCTTACCAAATACCAACTTGTATGGAGACATACGATTGGTGTTTAGAATGTGGTTCTGTAAGCCCATAGGGCATCATCATGTTTCTTCGCCCAATCAGTTCTTGTGGCGTTAACTGTTTTGGTTAGTACACTCTTTATTTCACGGTTGGAGACCTCAACCTGCTCGCTAGTTTGTGGGTGGTATGGGGTTTCTACCTTGTGACATACATCATATTTAGCAAGCAACTTTTCGAATACACGATTGCAGAAATGCGTGCCTCCATCACTTATAATGGACCTTGGGGTCCCAAAGCGGGTGAATATATTTTTTTTAAGAACCCCACCACCACTCGTGCATCATTGGTGGGGAATACTGCAGCTTCTACCCATTTGGACATGTAATCTACATCAAGTATAAACTTATTGCCGTATGAGCTGACAAAAGGACCCATGAAATCTATTCCCCAAACATCAAATACTTTTACCTCTTGTATCGGATTCATGGGCATCTCATGACGACGAGATATGTTTCCCGTCCTTTGGCATTCATTGCAGCCCTTAACCCATTGATAGGCATCTCTGAACACTGTAAGCCAATAAAACCCGGCCTCCAACACTTTAGCAGCTGTTCGGACTCCTCCGAAATGTCCTCCATAAGGAGCTGCGTGACAAGCCTGCAAAATAGCAAATTGTTCTATCTCGGGGACGCACCTCCGGATTATATTATCAATGAAAATTTTAAACAAATAAGGTTCGTCCCAATAGTAGTTACGGCTATCACGATAAAATCTTTTCTTTTGCACAGAGGAGAGCTCGTAAAGGTCAATGTCGCTTGCCAGGTAATTAGCAATGTCTGCATTCCATGGCACTTCTCCCACATTTGTGGCTAGAAACTGCTCATCTGGAAAGGTTTCCAGAATATCCTCAGATTCAGGCACCTTTTCAGCACTTTCAAGGCATGATAAATGATCAGCGACTTGGTTCTCCGTTCCCTTTCGGTCACGAATCTCCAAGTCAAACTCTTGCAAAAGCAGCACCCAACGAATTAGGCGTGGCTTAGACTCTTTTTTTTACCAAATATCTAATGGCTGCGTGATCAGTGTATACGATCACTTTTGACCCGATCAGATAGGACCTGAATTTGTCAAATGCAAATACTACAACCAACATTTCTTTTTGTTACCGTGTAATTCAGCTGAGCACCACTCAATGTCCTACATGCGTAGTAAATTGGGTGAATTACCTTATCTTTTCGCTGACCCAACACGGCTCCTACAGCATGGTCACTTGCATCACACATGAGTTCGAACGGTTGCTCCCAGTTTGGGGCAACTATAATTGGTGCAGTGACTAGCTGCTTCTTTAGTTCCTCAAAAGCTGCCCTGCAATCATCAAAAAACACAAATGGGTTATCTTTTTCTAGTAACTTACAGAGAGAGTTGGCAATTTTTGAGAAATCCTTGATGAATCACCGGTAGAATCCAGCATGTCCCAGGAAGTTACGAATAGCTTTGACTAACGTGGGTGGAGGGAGTTTTTCAATCACTTCTACCTTAGCTCGGTCCACTTGTATACCTTTACTTAAGACCAAATGTCCCAAGACGATTCCCTCTTGTACCATGAAGTGGCACTTTTCCCAATTTAGCACTAGGTTCGTTTCTATACACCTCTTTAGTACACGTTTTAGATTTGCTAGGCATCCATCAAATGAATTCCCCACCACTGAGAAATCGTCCATGAAGACCTCCATAATATCCTCTACCATGTCTGTGAAAATTGCCATCATGCACCGTTGAAATGTTGCAGGTGCATTGCAGAGGCCAAATGGCATCCTCTTGAAGCCAAATATCCCATATGGGCATGTGAAGGAGGTCTTTTCCCTATCCTCCGGGGCAATAGAAATTTGGTTGTAACCCGAATACCCATCAAGGAAACAAAAGTGAGACCCCCTACTAACCGGTCGAGCATCTGATCAATGAAGGGAAGTGGGAAGTTGTCTTTGCGGGTGGCAAGATTCAACTTTCTGTAATCCATGCATATTCTCCAACACGTGACAGTTCTAGTGGATATCAGCTCATTTTTATCATTCCTTACTACTCTCATACCACCCTTCTTTGGTACACACTGTACTGGGCTAACCCAGCTGCTGTCGAAGATAGGAAAAATGATTCCCGCATCTAACCACTTTATAACTTCTTTCATTACCACTTCCTTCATATTTGGGTTCAACCGTCTTTGATGTTCCCTAGAAGTTCTGTGTCCCTTTTCCAGGAGAATTTTATGCATGCAATAGGCTGGGCTGATCCCTTTTATATCTGCCATCGTCCAGCCAATGGCAGTTCTGCATTCAGAGAGTACCTGTAACAACTGTTGTTCCTGACATCTAGCAACCAAGATGAAATAATAACCGGTAATGTAGATTTAGGTCCAAGAAATGCATACCTGAGGTGCGCTGGTAAAGGCTTCAGCTCTAACTTGGGTGGTACTTCAACCGAGGGCTTGGCTGGTGGGCTCTCTCTCTTTTCCAAGTGTAATGGTTCAATTTCAAGAGCCCTTGACCATGTCCCTCTTCCGTCCAACGCTAATACCCATTCTGCAAGCTCCTCGCCGTTCATATCATCTAAGTTCATCAAACATGCAGCCAAAGGATCCCCAACAGTTAGGGCTGCATTATCTTCTTCCAGGATCACGTTCACAGCATCAATAATAGAGCAGTTGGCAAACTCACTTGGTCGCCTCATAGACTTCTGCACGTTGAACGTGATTTCTTCATCATTGAGCCTCATCTTGCGCTCACCAGTCTCACAATCGACGAGGGCTCTGCCCGTGGCCAAAAATGGCCTTCCCAAGATTATGGGAATTTCCTCATCTACTCGGCAGTCTAGGATCACAAAGTCAGCGGGGAACACAAATTTCCCCACTTGCACTAACACATCGTCCGGAATACCAGACGGTCTCTTTACCGTCCTATCAGCAAATTGTAGTAGCACGGAGGTGGGCCTGGCTCTACCAATTCCCAGTCTTTTATATATGGCCAGCGGCATTAGATTAATTTTGGCTCCCAAGTCATATAGGGATTTGGTGGATTTGGCGAAAGCGAAGTTGCCAATGGTACAAGGAATTGTAAAACTCCCTGGGTCAGACAACTTTTCAGCAATAGGACGTGTCACCACCGCACTACAAGTCTGGGTAAGAGTGACAGTAGCCAGATCTTGGAAGTCAAATTTTCTGGACATCAAGTCCTTCATCATTTTAGCGTAGCCAGGCATTTCCTTTAATGCATCAATCAATGGGATATTTAACTGTATCTGCTTCAACATGTCCAAGAATTTCTTATGCTGCTCAACCTTCTGATATTTTGCCAGCCTTTGATGGAATGGAGCTGGTGCTCTCTTCTTTTCTGTTATATGTTCTTTTTCCTTTTTCACCACCACCTCAACTGCTGGCTTTGCGATTTCCTCCAGTTCTTTCTCAGCTTCACTTTGATTATTAGATTCTCCTTCAGCTAGTTGCCATATGCCCTTAGTCAATAGAGTTGAGTCATCAATTTCACTAGGTACCTGCACCAATGTATTTGTCTGTCTACTTTCATGCCTCTTTTCTTGTTCCAGGTCCAGGTCTTTGCCATTATGGAGAGTAATTGCCATTAACTGTTTTGGACCCTGGTCCCTTGGATTCACCTGAGTATCAACCGGTAAAGTTCCGTGAGGACGATTGTTAACTGCATTTGAAATTTGCCCCAGCTGCGTTTCAATATTTTTAATAGCTGAATCATGGGCATCCACTCTTTCGCTGATCTTAGCATTTGACCCAATAACCTGCTGCATCATAGCTTCTAACCTGGAAAACCCATCCTCTTGCCTTCCTTCCTGTTGTTGCTGAGAAGGGTAGTATGATTGTTGCTGATTCTGATGGTTATACCTGGACGGCCTCTGATATGGTGCTGCATTACCTTGTGGTCTCATGACACCCATGTTGCCACTATTCTGATGTTGGTGAGGCGGTCTATATGGTTGTACTTGTTGACCCCAGTTCTGCCCCCCTTGTCTCTGGCGTTCATAATTTGACACATAATTCATATTTTCTGGGTAAGGAGGGTGATCACATTCTGCAGTCCAGTGATTACCAAGTGGTTGACTAATGCAAGATGTGCATAAGCCCCCATTGGTTGTGTCTACTATGTGTACCTGCTGCTTTTGTCCTGATTCCTCCACCTTCTTAGTAAGAATGCTCATCTGCGTTATTAAGGTGGCCACGTTCTTTGCAATAGTATTAGATGGATCGAATGGCACTGAGTGAACTACAGGAATGATGGTTGAATTCCTTGTTGTCCATCTTGAATTCTGTGCCATTTTATGAAGCAAGATTTGACTTTCTCTCCACGTTTTGCTCAACAATGCCCCACAGGCTGAAGCATGAACATTTGCTTTAACAGTATCAACCAAACCCACATAAAAACTATTCCCCAACATCTGCTCTGGAATACCATGATGTGGACAGATAACCAGCATCCCCTTAAATCGTTCCCATGTCTCTTGCAATGTTTCAACTGGTTTCTGTCTGAAGCTCAAGATTTCATCAATTTGTTGGGCAGTCTTGTTAGGTGGATGAAACTTGTTCACGAATTGCTTAACTAACTCCTCCCATGTGGTAATGGAATAGATGGGGAGTGAGTTTAGCCAAGTTTGGGCAGCTCCCGTCACTGAGAATGGAAACAACAACAGCTTTATTGCCTCCTGGGAGACATTTGGCTGCCTCTGTGTTTTGCAAATTGACAGGAAGTTTTTCAAATGCTGCTGGGGCTCTTCGATGTATGACCCTGAGAATAGTCCCTTGTTTTGCAATAAGTGCAACATATTATTTGTTATCTCGAAGGACTCGGCCTGTATCTGAGGAACTAGTATCGCAGTGGCCAAATTCTTAGTTGTGGGTTGTGCCCAGTCATATAAAGGAGCCTCTGCCCCTATTTGAGCGACTGGGTCTACCACATCATCCCCATTATTGTTCCTGTTGTTTGGATCTTCCATGTCAGGTTCAATTTGTTCAATTGGTGGTTGCTGTTTGCTTTTTCGGTTGGTCCGGTTTAGGGCCTTGAAAACTTTTTCGGGGTCTGATAAGGCTTCAACTACTTCACCAGTTCTCGATGAGTTTCTAGGCATGCATCTGTACCACCAAGTTAGCAAACGTTAAACTTTCAATGTATAAATGAAAATTTAAAGAAAATTGACTATATTTCAGAATTTTATATTTCTTCCAACTCAATTGATAACACTGTTAAGTCCATGGCAACGACGCCAAAATTTGATCACGCTCAACTATGTCTAATAAAAGATTAAGCGGTCATTGCAATTATAACCTAGGGTATTCAGCCCAGAGTCGATCCCACAGGGACTTCACGTTTCAACAAAGTCTTTAGAATACACAACTATTAATCAGTCAATTCTCTTAAGACTTTTTGAATATAAATTGGTGATTTTTACTAATTCTACTGACAATGATAATAAACTAACATTTACTAACAATTTGTTGTAAACAATTATAATAAAGGTCTAAGGCTATGGTTTCCCCCCGTTGGTGAACTTACTTTTCGGATACTTCATATAACTCGATTAATTATCTCTATCAATCATGAACACTCTATCTACCATAAATCTCTCTCAAGTAATTATGATAATTTACTAGACGCACTCTCTCAAGTTACGCTAGCTAGATTGCATTACGGTTCACTTTAGATTGCAACCAAAGTATCGTTATTTCTAATCCAACTTCTAAAACCTTGGTTATGACTTTTGTCTATACTCTGGGAGTGGTGTTGTTCAAACAACTACCTAAATATGCACTCTCTCTCAAGTACATACATACTAAATAGGCACAGCTAATTGATGGCAAATTAACTACAACAAGAACGTAGTTGAACAAATAGAGATGAACAATCAATCAAACTTTATTAATATCATCATAAGTTTATCCCCCAACGGGTTCCACAAAAACCCTAGATTAAGAAACTTAACTACTCATATTCATAAGAACCAATTCTAAAATAACTTGCATAATTGAACTACAAAATAATAAGTAAAAGCTATGAAAATCAATGTTTGCTTCACTGAGTAGTAATTCACACGTTGTTCTTCACTCTAATGGCGTCCTCCTCTTCAAGTTAGGTTCTTGGGTCTATTTATATGTTTAAGATAAGCCTTAAACGTGTAAGGGACTCCTATTCCAACAGGGAAACACTTAAAATCTTCAAAACTCGGAATTGACCGGACAGGAACCCAGGCGTTGCGCCCCAAACGCCCCCTTATCGCCAGGGCAGGCCTGGCTTTTGGGCTCTAACACCCCACTAACGCTAGGCTTACCTTGTCTTTAAGAGCCAAACGCCCCACTAACGCCAGGGCAGGCCTAGCTTTTGGGCCAAAATGCCCGGCTATAGCCCGGGTCACTCCTTTTCGACTCTTGAGCGTATTTTGACGTTTATGCTTCCATTCAACTCGGCTTCCTTTTCCAATTTACCTACACATCAAATAAACCCAATTAGGCACATAAAAAGTGTATTTTTATCATTAACGCTCATAAAATGTACGGCATATAACATGTTAAACCATAAATTCTAGCCACACATCAACACCCCACACTTAAACTTTTGCTCGTCCTCGAGCAATCAACTACACTCATTTACACAACTTATTAAGCAAATCCCTTAACACGTTCTACCAAGAATATTTAAAACAATTCAAGCACAGAGGTNTTTTGGGCCAAAACGCCCGGCTATAGCCCGGGTCACTCCTTTTCGACTCTTGAGCGTATTTTGACGTTTATGCTTCCATTCAACTCGGCTTCCTTTTCCAATTTACCTACACATCAAATAAACCCAATTAGGCACATAAAAAAGTGTATTTTTATCATTAACACTCATAAAATGTACGGCATATAACATGTTAAACCATAAATTCTAGCCACACATCAGCTGCCGCTTGCTCCCCTGCAAGGTTCGATCCGTGAGTAACAAAAATGTCATCTACTTTCGACTGATTGCTAAGTTGGCAAAGAGAATCAGAATCTAGCCTGGGAGTTAGTGCTCTTCTTGGGCTTACGAGCTCGGGAAGCCGCCTTCTTTCTTGGCTTCACCTCGGGACCCAAGGAGCCCGAAGACTTTCTTTTCCTCTTCATCTTCTCCCCCACGGCAGCCCCCGACTGTCCTGTAATGGAGGGATGAATTGATAGGTACGCATCCTCGTCCCCGTCCAGCGGCCTAAGTTCGGCTGTCTTAGGCAAACCTGCGAAGGAAATATAAAAGATCAGTGTTATGTAAGTCGGTGGCGTAATAGTAACTATTATGAGATGAGCCTTACCATGAGAACGGGCCTCCTATCAGCCCTTCGAAAGCTTGCGCCACGAGCGCTCAAAGTACAATATTTTCTTGCAGATGCCTTGAATCCACTCCTTGAGCCGGGGGACCGCATTGGGAACCCGAGGAACAACTGCACGATCACAAATACTGATAGCGAGAAATGGAACAAAGGTGACTCAACACTTAAGGAAAGAATACACTTACGATATGCATTCCACTTCTGGGGAAATGGAAGGAACTCGGGAGGTATCAAATCTTCAGTCTTCATCCGAATGCACCGCCCCTGCCATCCTCGGTCTTGATCCTCGTCGATGCTCGAAAAGAGGGCCTTGCTAGCCCAGCGAGTGAGCTTGATTAGTCCCCCTCATAATATTTGGGGACTGTATAGATGGAGTAGGTGGTCGAGGGTGAACTGAGGAGAGTCGGTGTAGTTCACAAAATAACATAAGAGGATTACGATTCTCTAAAGAGATGGGTGGATTTGCCTAAGGCACACCTCGTATCTCTTAGAAAAGGCCAAAACTACTGGGTTTACCGGGCCTAGTATGAAGGGATAAGTGTAAACACTTAAATACCCCTCCACATTAGTGGTAATATCATCCTCAGGTCCGGGGACTACCATGTACTTACCTCCCCATTTACAGTCTTCTCGGACTATGGGAAGGGTATCTTCGGTGACAGAGCATATATATCTCGATGCTCCTTCACCTCGGTCTTGTGTGGATGAGTCCTTCTCGCCTTTGAAGTCATCTGTGATTGAATAACCCCCCCCCCCCCCCCCCCCCCCTCCGAGAATAAATCTTTTCATGGTGGGCTCTAGGGATGCTTTGGTAGTAGTAACTTTAGAAGCAACAACCTGGGGAGCAGCCGTCTTAAGCACAACCACCTTGGGAACGGCCGCCTCGGTACCTACGGTCGGGTAGGAAGATGAAGAGGCAACCTGCTGAGGAACTGATTCAGAAAAATTGGCCATCGTGATCTGGAGAATAAGAATATTTTGAAGGGAAGATAAGAAGATTCGGAGGGAAGATATGAAGGTTTGAAGGCAGGATGAAGATATGGGCAGAAACCTAAGAACAATTATGAAGATTTCAAGATCAAATGTAAAGAGATGAAGATTTAGAAGAGTTGATAGCCGCTAGAGAATTCAAAGATAAAAGCTAGGATCGGAAAGTGGAAGAAGTACAAAAGGTCTAAGCTTTTATAGTAGAAATGTAATCATTCCGCGACGTTTCACATTCAGAGGCGACCAACCGATGGTTGACATGTGTCCAAAGTCAGAACGACGCGATTGATAGGACGTTTTGGCTTATTCACCGTCTCGATTGTAACGTACGAAGGAAGGAACCATGGTTCATATATCGTTTTCCATCATTTTGTTAAACCTACTATCTGAGAAACGACGCAACTATTTGTATACGGGTGAACTCGAGTTCAGCACACACCCCGAGTTCTCGATGAATGAAACGAAGTATGGATGCATGAGATAGAAACCAAATCTGAGAACTCTTTGGTTCGAGGTTGGAATAGGGTGTTCGCTACCGGGCCTGACAAGACAACACCCCCCGAACACCGAACGAGCTCCAAGATCTCGGAAAGCATTACAAACAGTTTCACACGACTAACAGAGGGCCATGATATCCGCACCCAACCGGATATCACAGCGCGGATCTTTCCCAATGCAGGTTGTGTATCAGTGATTGATGTTCAAGGAAGATTTTCACCTTTTTAGAATTGTATTAAGGGTAAAATTCTCCTACTATATAAAGGGGAAATTTCTTATTCAATAGACACATTGTATCACACATATCTAGGCAATAAAAATTTATTTCTCTGCTTTCTAGCTATTGAAAGATTCTCATTTTAATCATAATTTTTCATATACATTTGGCTTCGAATCGAGGGTCCGATCGAAGGCAAAACTACTGTTAAGCTTGAATTCGAGTCCAGATTCAACCTCATAGCTAGTTTAATTGTTAAAATCCACATATTCTTAAAATCGTGTACAAATTTAATTGTTATCCGTTTTAAGAGTAAACAAATCTCTCTTATTTGCTAAGACGAACAAGCAAAAGTAAAAATTTATATTTGATATACTGAACAAATCTGAAACAAATTTCCTATCTTTGAATAACAACAAAATGTGTTAAACGATTCCAATGAATAAAAGTTTTAGGAAATTCCCGGGAATAGAAACAATATAAAATCTTCTGATTCGTTTAAGATAACGTGCACAAGATCCGTGCATCATGCTCCAAGAAATTAAAAATTGGAAAAAAAATTTATCCTTTCAAACAATCTCCGAATATCTTACATATTCGGTAATATTAAGTTGCTTCAGGAACATATTGTAATCTCCGAAAATTTATCTTTCAATAAATAGTTGGTTATTCATTCTTGGGTTAAGTCAGTCATTTCTTATTTGTTAAAAATAATGACCAGTAAAACGGAACCAGGGGTCATTTTCTTTCTCTAATTTGATGTTCCATCGACCTCTTAAAAGTTTCCCAAGAATAATCGGAAGAAATAACGGAGTTTCATTTAAAACTAAACTAGAAAATTTTATATGGTACAGTAAAACTTCTTTATAGCAGTTTCATTTGTTCCGGATATTTTTAGATGTTATATTTGTGGTCAACCCTTCCCCGAACCCCCTGCATAGCGTGTAATGACCCGACCGGTGGTTTTGCTTTTTAGAACCCCGTGCCCCTAAATAAGACTTCCTTTATATGCTTTTATTGATTTATGACTTACGGGGTTGGTTGGTTCAGGAATTGGAACAGTTCGGGTTGGAATTGGAACACTTAGTTCCTTAAAGTTGGCCTTAAAGGCCAAGTTTGACTTCGGCCAACATTTTTAGTAAACGACATCGGAATCGGGATTTGAAGGTTCCAATAGCTTCGTATGATGATTTCGGACTTGGGCGTATGTTCGGAACGGGTTTTGGGTGACCCGGGGGCGTTTCGGCGCCAAATAGTGAAATATGATTCTTGAAGTTCAAAAATTGAGGTTTGGAGCGTGTTTTGGCATTATCGAGGTCCGAACGGAATTCCGAGACCGAAAATAGTTCTGTAGTGGCATTTATGACTTGCTCGCAAAATTTGGTGTCATTCCGAGTAGTATAAGTACGTTTCGGCGTATTGGACGTGAATCCAAGAACTTAAAGTTCTTAAGTTGAGTTTAGTTGGTTTTGGGGTACGATTCTTAGTTTTAATGTTGTTTCACGCATTCTGTAGGTTCGAGCGAGTCCATATTATGGTTTAGAACTTGTTGGTATATTCGAACGGGGCCTCGGGGGCCCCGGATGTCATTCGGACGTCGCACGAGGCAAGTCCCAGCTCAAAGAGAGCTGCTGGTGCACCAGGTTTGGTGCGACCGCACCTGCGATTGTCTAACTGCAGGTGCGAGACCGCAGATGCGGTCGAAGCCTCGCAGATGCGGCCATCAAAGGGGTGCCCAGGATCCGCAGATGCGGTCCCTTCTTTGCAGAAGCAGAGCCGCAGGTGCGGGAATCCTTCCGCAGGTGCGATCCATGCCAGTCCCTCGACTTTCCGCAGATGCGGACCCTCGTCCGCAGGTTCGGTCCACTCATCGTAGGTGCGAAATCATTGGAGGCAGTGGGGTCATTTTAAATCGGGACTTAGGCTCATTTGAGGGCATTTATCACACTTTGGGCGATTTAGGAGCTCCCAAAAAAGAGGTTTCGACTTGGCATCTTGAGGTAATGTATTTCCTACTTAATGAGAGTTTATTACTTAGTTTTTGTGTAGATTAACACACAAAGATTAGTGAAAATTATGGGTTTAGGATAAAACTTAGGGTTTCGATATAAATGGGATTTAACCACGAAACTTGTTATGGAATCTAGTAAAAATTGTATATTATTGATCCTTAAGTTATGGGTAACAACTTTCTTTAAGAATTCCAAAAATTCGAGAATGTGGGCCGGGGGGTGAATTTTAGGAATCTTACAAATTGGCTTGGGTAATCACCTAAACGGTAGAATTATGAACTTTAGAGCATAGATTGACTAGTTTATGTAATGTTTGGCTAGTTTCGAGTTGTCGGGCGTCAAATTTGGAGGTTGAGCGCATTCTTAAATCGGGAAGTAGGCTTGATACGAGGTAAGTCTCCTTTCTAACCTTGTAAGAGGGAATTGTCCCCATAGGTATAATTTATTATGTGAATGATTGTGGGGGACTACGTACGCGCTAGGTGAAGAGGGTGGGTCCGTGCGTAGTGATTATTCTTGTTATGTCCGGGTAGTTTAGGCTTACACCATGCCTCGTGAACATTGCTAATTGATTTATATGCGTGGTCATCATTGAGTGAAAGTTTACATCAACATCTTAAAAATTTAAAGGTTTCAAGTAGGTCATTAATTTGAAAAATGAATTGAGAAGAATGTGCTATGTTTATGTGAAACCGCTTCGCAATTATATTCCGTGAGCGGGTGATTTCCTCCACTACTCTCATGGGAGCGGGTCGTTCGCCTCGGCAGGTTAATAGATGCATCTATGGTTCACGTTGTTCAACCTTTCGGCAGTGCACATTTACCTTTCTGTTGGATCGAGTCGTACGTCCTTGACATATTGTGCACATGTTTATTTGCTTGGTACTTCCTATGACTTTCAAACCGCTAAAAAGGCCTTGAAGAATAAAATTGTAAATTGTTTAACAGGCGTTGGCACCTAAATGTACTTGTGGAAAGATTTGTCATTTCTTGTCTTTATTGTTATTCAGCTTTGATATCCATGCTTAGCCTTATAATTGAATAAATCGCTTTGGCCCTAGTGAGTGTCAAGTCGACCTCTCGTCACTACTTCTTCGAGATTAGACTGGATACTTACTGGGTACATGATGTTTATGTACTCATGCTACGCTTATGTACTTAATTGTACAGGTTCTGAGGCAGGTACATCTTGTTGTCAGCCCGGAGCACGTTCTTGACTCCTCGAGATTTACGGATTCCACGGTGAGCTGCTTCTCTTGATGCTGTTCAGCAGCACATTGTAGTCTTCCCCTTTTGTTATTCTGTCTATATCCTCTCAGACAGTAGGATAGATGTTTTCTTTTGATTTCCTTCTACTAGATGCTTTTATACTTGTGACACCAGTTCCTGGCACACACATTAGTAGACTATTCCTTTGGAAATGTAATTATTTAAATTTAACTTCTTGATCATTTCAAGTAAATTTTCTTCGATATTTATCATTTTCTCATGCTTGTGACAAAATTTGAGTATTGTTAATAAAGTCTTGTAAAATTTAATTGGGACTCACTAGACTAATAAGGTTGGCTTGCCTAACATCGGTGTTGGGCGCCATCACGACCTAGGTTAGGATTTGGGTCGTGACATAGCGGGAGCTTAGTGCATCGGGCTGCCTTTTATAGCGAATTGCTGTTATAGAAAACATATATTATAATAGAACATTAAAATTTGGTTTTGGAAAAACTTGGCTTTCATAGTGGAGTGTTGTTATATAATGATACTATTATAGAGATGTCTGACAGTATAATTAAATTATACACTATATTTATCATAAAAAAAAATACATTTTAAACTAATTATAATACATAGTTACATATTTATATTATATTAAAAGGAGGGTAGTGAAGCATGTGATTAAGCCAAGTGGCAAGCTTAAAATAAGACACTTGGCAATTTCAAGACAACATTAAAAAATTTTAAATTATAAATGAAAACATAATTAATGGAAGTAGTTTAATGAATCTTATACTTAATCTAGATAGATCTTAGAAAAATCCAATCTATATATCTACATTTAGATTCATATTTATAAGTATATTTGGATCTATATCTATATTAATATCTATATTGATCCACCCATAGTTTTTTTTTTATATTAGCTAGAAATATGGAGGTAAAAAATTAATTAAAAATGATAATATTCAAAATCTATATATATTATATTAAAAGGAGGGTAGTGAAGCATGTGGTTAAGCCAAGTTTATATTATATTAAAAGAAGGGTAGTGAAGTGTCACGACCCAAAATCCCACGCGGGTCGTGATGGCGCCCAACACCGGGGTCAGGCAAGCCAACGATTGCTTACTAGTGAAGTTTTCCTTATTAACATACCAACCCCACATGTTTCCCAAAGTTTGACACTTAACCCATTTAAAATCGAAGCGGAAGCATTTTTCAATTTAAATACATACATCCAAAATGAGCGTGATCCATTACACACACACACACACACACACATATATATATATATACAGTCCCCAAAAATAGAATCTACAAAGTGTGTGTGCCAGGAGCTAGTGTCACAAGTCAATAGGCGAATAGTAGAATATACAAAAGATGATACAAAAGGTACTTCTGTCTGAAAGGATATAGACAGAGGTAAACAAAAGACAAGTCCATAGCATAGCTGGGAATCGCCAAGGGAGGCAGCTCACTGTGGAGTCAGGTTCGGAATATGTCAAGCTCCGGTCGGATAACTAGAAACACCAGCCCCAGAACCTGTACAGTTAAGTACAAAAGTGCAGCATGAGTACATATATATATATATGTACCCAGTGAATATCCCGCCTAACCTAGAAGAGGTAGTGACGAGAAGTCGACATGACACTCACTAAGGTCCAATAGCATAAATCAACAGAATGTAATAAAAACAGTAGGCATGTAAGGCAGTGAAGCAACAAGTATATATATGTAAGATACTGAAATCCAGGAAGAATACTGAGGATAAATAAAATAATTACCACTTCAATTTTTCCAAATATCTGTCAGATCAATTTCATGAAATTTAATAACAAATAAATCATACGCATGTAGGGTGAAGACAACTGGCCGGAGTCACAGGATAGTCACGATCGTGCACTGCCGGAGGATCGATCGGCCCGTCCCAAAAGTGAACCTCACAAGCTCTCTATGCACTGTCTGAGGATCGATCGGCCTGTCCCAAAAGTACATCTCTCAACCTCTCTACGCACTGCCGAAGGATCGATCGGCACGTCCCAAAAGTGTGTCTCTCAATCTCTCCGTGCACTGCGAGTGATCGACCGGCCCGTCCCAAAAGTGCATCTCTCAATCTCTCTACGCACTTCCAAAGGATCGATCGGCCCGTCCCAAAAGTGCGCCTCTCAATAGAGTGGGGGAAATCACACTCCGCTCGTGGAATATAATTTGCGAAGCGGTCACATGCACATAAATTATTACTCTTTAAAACAAAATGCCTTTCTATAATCAAATTTCTTACAATTTTTCTCAAATTTCATAACTTCAGGAATATAAACAATTTGAAATGTAAATTCAGCACGCATATAGTTCATATCAATAAAAGCACAAGGCATGATGTGAGCCTAATTACCCGAACATGATAGAAATAGTCGCTACGTACGGACTCCCTTCACTTTGTACGTGCGTAGCCCCCCCTCTCTCCCCCCCCCTCACAAATTATCACATATAGCATTAAATCACCTAGGGGAAAAATTCCCCCTTACAAGTTTAGAAAGGAGACTCACCTCGTGACGAAACCACCCCTCGAATCAAGGATGCGCCCGAATCTCCGAAATCTACCCTCGACGGCTCGCAACTAGACAAATATAGTTCAATAACATCAATGCATGCTCAAAGTAGGGAAATCATTCTAGTCTACCCAAATTTTCGCCATTCTTGAGAAATTCTAAAAATCCAACCCCGGGCCCACATGCTTGGATTCCGAAAATTCTCGAAGGGATCACTCACCCGAAGCCTAAGGATCATAATTATATGATTTATACAAGAATTCATAGCGTTAAATGGATAATTCTCCAAATTTTCTAAAATCCCAACTACCACCCAAAACTTAGATTTTTCTAGGAATTAGTAGAGAATTTTCTTGACAATTCATGAATTTAATTAGTAAAAGGAGTGAAATTACTTATATCTTGGAGGAATTGGTTGAAGGACTATTTTGTCAAGCTCTAGGGCTCAACAATGGAGGTTAGGGGTGAAATTATGTGAAGAAACCCGTGTTTTGGACATTAAATAGGTCTGTCTACAGGGATTCTCACACCTGCGACTTTGGGACGGCAGGTGCGGTCCCGCACGCGAAGAAATGGCCGCACCTGCGGAGGTTGGGCCTGGGATCTGGGATCGCACCTGCGAGGGAAAGTCCGCACCAGCAGACTCGCACCTGCGGAGGATTTCTGCACCAGCGGACTCGCACTAGCGGGCACAAGTCCGCACCTGCGGAAGTAGAGGGGCCCATGGGTTTTCCGCACCTGCGAGGATGGGACCGCAGGTGCGGTCTCGCACCTACAACTGGGCGACCGCAGGTGCGGTCACACTAGAAGCAGCTGCACCAGCCTTGGATTTTGCTGGTTTTTGGCCCCGTGCGGGGTCCGGGAGGCCCCTAGTCCCACCCGAGCCCCTGACAAATTATACCAACAAGTTCCAAATCATATGACGGGCTCGCTCGAGCTTACATAACACTCAAAACATCGCTAAAACTCAAAATCTCCCTCCAAATCCCTTGAATTTGAACTTAAGAACTTTAAGAATTCTAGATTTCATTTCATTGCTTCGAACGGGTCTATACTACTCAGAATGACCTCAAATTTTGCAGGCAGGTCATAATTAACATAACAGAACTATTACCGGTCTCGGAATTCTATTCGGACCTCGAAAATAGAAAAATACGTCCCAAACCAAAATATGGACTTATGGAACTTCTTATTCAATATTGGGCGCCGAAATGCCCTCGGGTCATCAGAAACCCAATCCGAACATACGTCCAAATCCGAAATCATCACATGAAGCTAGTGGAACCGATGAAACTCGATTCCGGGGTCATTTACCCTGACCGAAGTCAAATTAGCCTTAAAGGCCAACCTTAAGGAACCAATTGTTTCTATTGCATTCAAAACACCTCCGAATCCCGGACCACCAGTCCCTGCAAGTCATAAATCATAAAATTCCACTATGAGAAGTTTCATTTGGGGAAACGGGGTCCGATAACGCAAAACGACCGGTACATGAAGCATGTGGTTAAGCCAAGAGGCAAGCTTAAAAGAAGACACTTGGCAATTTCAAGACAACATTAAAATTTTTAAATATAAATGGAAACATAATTAATGGAAGTAGTTTAATAAATCTTATACTTAATCTAGATAGATTTTAGATAAATCTAATCTATATATCTACATTTAAATTTATATTTATAAGTATATTTGGATCTATATCTATATTAATATCTATATTGATCCACTCATAGATTTTTTTTATATTATCTAGAAATATGGAGGTAAAAAATTAATTAAAAATTATAATATACAAAATCTATATATATTATATTAAAAGGAGGGTAGTAAAGCATGTGGTTAAGCCAAGTGGCAAGCTTAAAAGAAGACACTTGGCAATTTCAAGACAACATTAAATTTTTTAAATATAAATGGAAACATAATTAATGGAAGTAGTTTAATGAATCTTATACTTAATCTAGATAGATCTTAGACAAATCTAATCTATATATCTATATTTATAAGTATATTTGGATCTATATCTATATTGATCCACCTATAGATTTTTTTCTATATTAGTCAGAAATATGGAGATAAAAAATTAATTAAAAATTATAATATACAAAAAAAAAAATATAGAAAGCTGTAGATTGCGATAACCTATGACTATTTATACTTTGGATTAAGTTAAAATATAAAATAAAATTAAACTTTACTTAAGATATTAAAGATTAATTGAGCTTAAAAATTAAATGAATTCAAGCGGTAAAATAAAATCTTACATAAAGTATACATATTATTTATAAGGTAAGAAAAATATTAAATAATTAGTAAAAAAATATTTTAATAACAAGAATAATAAAGTCATATTAATATTGATAAATCAGAAAAATAAATATTTTATACGTAAATATTACTACAACATTCAGAAATACTGTGTTCAAACAATTAAGAAAATATTTTTTTGTGACTAATATTTGAATAGAGTGCAGTTTGTTTAGGTTTGAAAGCATAAAAATAATTTTTTGAAATGCAGTTAAATGTAGAAAATAGAATAATAAAAATTATTTGAATTTTAGAAAGTTTTGTAATTTTTATCTATATTATACTAGAATGAGTGTGATAAAAATAAATATTAAATTCAAACAAGCTAATAGGAATTCACAGGACAATGTAATAATATTAGGTATTGAATAATATAATATAAAAATTAAAGAATAAATAGAGAAAAAAAATAAGATTTTTATCATAGAGAAAAAGGGTAAAATTTATTTAAATTTGAAATGAGAATTTTTTTATATTATGTTAAGAAAAGTTATAATATGGATAAGTCCACGTAACTTTAGTCTATTAGATAAAATCAAAAACTAAAAATATTGATAATCGAATAAATTAGAGATAATGTGAGGATATTTATAAATCATAAGTTTAGAAAATAAAATAAATCAAATATACAATACTTAAAATATTAGTAAAATTTAAATAATAAAAAAATTTTGAGCAATAATTTTTTTTAAAATATTTATTTTATGATTAGAAAATTATATATTTATCTATATCATATTAAAGAATAGTAAATATAATGATATTAAAAAAAAGTTACAAGTTAATGAAAAGCCACATAAAACATAATAAGACTATATATTTGATTAAAAAATTAGCAAAATTATGTTAAAATTATTAAAAATTTACTATTAGAAATGAAAGGGAAAGTCTATTTGAGTTTGAAATTAGAAAGTTGTTAAAACTATGATTAGAATTTTCAAACTATGGATAATATCACGAAATTGAAGTCATATTTATGAAAGAAAAATTAAAATACAAAATAAATTTATAATATGTAATTTTATTAATTAAAATTAAAAATTAAAAATTAAATTTGTATCTTAAAACTAAAAAAGAAAGAAAATTTACATAAGAAATAAAATGACAATGAAAATATTACTACAACATTTAGATATAATGTGTTCAACCAATTAAGAAAATATTTTTCTATAATTAATATCTGAATTGAGCCAATTAATTTAAGTTTGAAAGCATAGCATCATTTTTTAAAAATGCGGTCCAATTTAGAAAATAAAATGATAAGAATTATTCGAATTGAGATGATATTTTTTTATTTCATAATTTTTTTACTTTAGAAAATATTACGTAATGAAATAAAATGACAGTAAAAATATTACTACATACATATAATATGTTCAAACAGTTAAGAAATTATTTTTCTATGATTAAAATTAAATTTTAAAAAGGTAAATAAATTTCTAATATAGGTAATTTTACTAATAAAATATAAAAATTAAATTTTATCTTAAAGCCAAAAAAAGAAAGAAAATTTAACTGCATATAATACAAAATAATTATAAGAGAACTCAATACATTGGAACATAATCATCAAATAACATATGTATTAATATTTTAGAGTAATTCAAATTTATAATTTAAAATAAAATGTAATATTATTTTGGTTATAGGTAAAAAATTAATATATAAAAATTTACAGTAGGGAAAAGAATGTATAAAAAAATGGAGATAATGTGAGGATACTTATACTTTAATAATTAAAAATTAAAATTTATTTAAAAATATAAAAATAAATTTAAATAATTAAAAAATTCTGAATAAGAGGATACAAGCATAAAAATATACCAAATTTCAAGAATAAAATATTTATATTTATTAAAGACTATTAAAAGATTAATAAGCAAGACATTAATTTAATTATTAAGCTAATAAAAATTATATGCTGGTACAACATTATTAACTAATACAATAACTATAAAACACAAAAGAAATGCAAGACAAATCAAAACAATAACTATAATTAATATGTGATGAATAAGAAATATTTGACTTTCAGATAAAAACAAAGTGATAATAAGAAGTTTGTTGAAATAATATGATCTAATGTGCTCAAACAAGACAGATTTAGTTTTCTTTAATATTGACAGCGAAACAAAATGCAAGTACTAAAATCAAGGGTTAGGTTGCTACAAATATTAAAAAAAAAGGTTGTGCATGACGAGATTTGAACAATAATATTATATCTTACTTCTATATTTTAAGGTTATTTGCACATGATCCAAACAACCTATATTACGATTTGCCATGATGTTCGCGCGGTTACTAATACTAGTTGGGTTTTATAGCAAATACCCTCTTCAAGTGATTTCTAACCCTAAAGTAACTTTTTCCTCTCTTCCTCCTTTCATCTTCGTACTATTACCTAGCCGCCTCTCCCATCTACCTTAAACTCTTTATCTCTGGTGTTACAATCTCGTCAGAGAACCATCGCTGGTCTCACCCGCCGTAACATTGCCGTTTGACCTTTTTTTCCCCTCTCCTTTGTACTCTCCCTTCTCTCACCCGCTATGAAAATTCCTTATTTTAGTACCTCAAATTTCTCAATCCAGATCAGTCTCGTCATTACCTTCACCGTCGCCGTCATCTCTTGCTGGAATCCATGGCCAACCGACTGGATTTCTCAGATCTGAATGTATTTTCTCAAATCTGAGTGTATTTCCCAAATTTGATTATATTTTATTTCTTGTGGTCGAACAAATACAATGAAATAGACATTATGGCCGAATTTTTGTTCATCTAACTGGATTTTGGTAGATACAATGTGATAGTGTATTCTCAGATCTGGCCGGAATTTTGTTCGTTTCCATTTTTTAGGTTTAATATAATGTATATAGTGTTTTGCTTGGCCTTCTGTACAAATACACTCGAATTTGAGTGTATCCTGTATTTTTCAATGCAAATCGAAGATTCATTTTTGTGGCAGATCACTGTATTTTTAATATTTTGTTGTTTGAATACAACCAAATTAAAATAATAAATTAAATACAGTGTAAAAGCAGCTAAGAATGAATGCAATGAATTGAATACAACCGAATATTAATGTTTTTGTGATATTTTATTGTTTGAATACAGTTGAATTGTATATAGTGAATTTGACAATGTAAAATAGTTGAGAATGAATATAACCGAATTGAATACATACAACTAAATTCAATACAATGAAATTGAATACAAAAATATATAAGAACGAATACGTTCGAATTGAACACGGTGTATACAACCGATTGATTACAACGACATATATCCCATGGCAAGTAATTAGTAGCTACGACATATAATTAGCTAAATTATAGCTACACCCAACAATAAACCTCCAAACGATGGTCATTTCTGAAAGTTCCCCTAAATTTAATTGCATTTTAACCTACCCCACACACACCAAAAATGGGATAACAAAATTGGAATGAAGTTTATATGTGTAATACAAATGTAAGCATGTTAAAGTAACACGAGTATAGAAAGAACACCTAGTATTTATTAAAGTTACACGATCCCTCAAGTACGGGTTTCTTCACATGGAGTTGCATTGATCAACCAGACTTGACACTTTGTGAGTCAAGATCCGAGAATGGTAGGTGGAATAGGAATTTTTTATTATTATAAAATGTCCTTCATTAGGAATAACCGCTTGATACAAATCCTTCTGCTTAAAGTCATAAAGCAAAGCAGAAAAGATCAATTATATAAGCTAAATATTAGTAGCGTTAGTAGCTTTAAGAAATCTAAGTAGCACGCCCCATAGGAGAAGTAATAAAAACTCTACAATATGATTTTAAAAATAAAATGCATAAATATTGTTGATACTCACCATTGAACTTCAGTTCATACCATCACTTTTACAAGTAATTCTAGGGAAACTATTAAGAATAAGATTATCTACTCTTGTAAATATAATAATAGCAATACTAAGAAGTAGCAGTAGTGCCAAATCTCTTGAAGAAAGTCTATAAATACCGCACTCATACTAATTACTTTATCCTCCTACGTACAATATTGTAAAAATATCATATCGTTTGTTCAGTTTTTCCGCCAATTATTTTCTTGCATCATTTTGGTTACGGACTCGGCTTATAAAACGATATGCCGTATACATACATATGCATTGGTGTAGTTAAGCAACAGGCAAATGAATTTTTCAATTGAATTTTAGATTGAGTTCAGCGATAAATAATCATGTGTACCGTAAAATTGGGGCCAATGTATACCTCGATTCCCCGATGAGAGAACGGAGGAGAGCACGGATCCGCGAGATTGTAATCGACTCCAGAGACCCCTCATATCGTGATCCAGGAAGAATGAACGATATATTCGACATCAGACATGGTAAAGCAACGCACCCCGAACCGAGTATAACTTCTAGACCTCGGAAGATACGGTGAACGGTTATGCATGATGGATAGGGGGTCATAATACTCTCCCTCAATCGGAAAAAAGAATATCGATTATGGATTAACAATTACCGGAAAAAAGAATATTTTTACCTCTTTTAGACTTATACTAGGACTGAAATTCTCCTGCGATATAAAGGGAAAATTTTTCTTTAGTCTGATACATTGTGGCATGCAATCCAAAACAATAAAAAAATTTATTTTTGTCTTCTAGCTACTGTTCAAGGCATTACTTGTTTGTTCCTTTCTTTGCTCATGACCAAGCTTGTATCGAGGGTCTGATCAGGTACGAATTCCACTATTCAATCTAAGATCAGGCCTGTCCATCGTATTACAATTGGTTTGATAATTTATTTTGTCATTAATTCATCTATTTATTATTCTTAATTATTCGTATTGAATTAAACCATGTATCCTTTAAACTGTGTACAAATTTAATTGTTACTCATTTTTGGGGTGGACAATTTGGTGCCCACCGTGGGTCTAAGGAGAATAGTGGTGATTTGGTACGAATATCCATAACATACCATATTTTATGCTTGTTCTTTGAAATCTTAATTCCATGTCAGCCTAAAAATGTCAAACTCTCAGTCCTCTCACTTGAATGTTGATGCTGAGTCAGGCCATCACGGCTAAAATAATAATGCAGTGCCTAGGATCCAAACCACGCCCCCAACAGGATCGAGCCCGAACAATCCTGAGAAAGCACTCGAAGAGACGAACAAATTACCGAGAGACCGGGCGAAACCGAGCCCGGGGTAACTTCAGAGGTAATGAAGATGCTCGAAGCATTTACAAAATGGGTGGAGTTGGGTGAAAAAAAGATTGAGGCAAACGACAAGAAGGTGAAAACATACAACTCCAGGGTCAATCAGATCTCGGGAGCGCCCACGATGTTGAAGGGACCAGACTCCTAAAATTTTATCCAGAAGCCCTTTCCTCTGAGCGTGACACCAAAGACGATCCCAAAGAGGCTACGTATGCCCAACATTCCCAAATATAATGGGACCACGAATCCAAATCAGCATGTGATCTCCTATACATGCACGATCAAAGGGAACAATTTGGAAGATGATGAGATCGAATCGGTGTTGCTGAAATAATTTGGGGAAACTTTGTCCAAGGGAGCAATTATATGGTATCACAACTTGCTTCCAAATTCCATTGATTCATTTTCTATGCTTGCGTTTTCTTTCGTAAAGGCCCATGCCAGAGCCATCAAGGTCGAGACAAGAAATCCAGATGTTTTCAAGGTCAAACGAAGGGATAATGAGATGCTTAGGGAGTTCGTTTCAAGATTCCAGATAGAGTGAATGAACCTACCACCAGTTGCAGATGATTGGGCCGTTCAGGAATTCACTCAGGGGTTCAACCCTCAAAGTTTCTTGGCCTCTCAACAGCTAAACAAAATTTAGTGGAGTACCCGGCGATAACCTGAGCATACGTCCACAACAGGTACCAGTCGAAAATCAGGGTCTAGGACGACCAACTCGCGACCCCTTTTGGACATGTTTACCCATCAGGACCGATGATAGATCTAAGAGAGCCATTGATCAGGATCCAAGACCGGTTCGAGATCGGTACCAACCATACAACACAGATCAAAGGAGAAACAGATCCAGACGTCACCCATTAAGGAATGAGAAGAGAAACGATCGAGGGCCTTGTGACCGGGCTTGATGAGCAAGAACGGGTTTGATAGGCCGTTTGGGAGTAGGGAGGAACCAAGATTATTGGAATATAAATTCAACGTAGACGCTGCAAGCCTCATGTCGTCTATAGGGTGCATCAACGAGACCAAGTGACCCCGACCATTACAGTCTGACCCAGCCTAGAGAGATCCTAACTTGATGTGTAAGTATCACGGCTTCACAGTCATTGAACCAAAGCTTGCTGAAAACTAAGAGAAGAAGATGCTCAATTTTTTCAATAATGGGCACCTTCGAGAATTCCTAAGTGAGCGAGCCAAAAACCACTTCAGAAACAGGGATGCCAACAAACAACTCGAACAAGAGGAGCCTTATCACGCGATCAATATTTTCATTACGAGAGTCGAAGTCCCCCAAGGGCCAATGATAAAACACACAAAAGTATCTATCACGAAGGAAAAACGCACCCTAGAGTATGTTCTGTAGGGAGCCATTTCATTCAGTGATGAAGATGCCGAGGGCATCGTACATCCTCACAACTATGCACTAGTAATATATGTACTTATCAATAAATCTCGGGTTAAATAGGTGCTGATTGATCCAGGTAGCTCGGCTAACATCATCAGATAAAGGGTCTTAGAGCAATTGGGTTTACAAGATCAAATTGTACCGGCAGTTCAGGTATTGAATGGATTTAACATGGCGTGTGAGACCACGAAAACAGAGATAACTTTGCCAGTAAACACTGCAGGGACAATCCAAGAAAATAAGTTCTATGTGAATGAAGGGGATATGAGGTACAACGCGTTATTTGGAAGGCCACGGGTCCACAACATGAGGCAAGTACCTTCGACCTTGCACCAGGCTATGGAATTTCGCATAGTAGGGCGAGTAAAAATGGTCTACAGAGAATTGCCGGCCGCAAGAGAAATGTTTGATGTCGACGAACTGATCCCTTTGCCCGCGGTTTCAACATCGAAGAGCGCAAAACGACCAAAAAAGAATAGATTAAATAGAAATCACTAATACCGGCCTCAACCGAACCGATGAAGCAAGGAGCAGACGATGAGGACAATTACAACATCCCGAAATCATTCATAGCTCCCAATGACACAGACGCCACCAAATCAATGGTTGAGTTGGAGCAACTTATATTAATCGAGCATCTACTGGATCGAAAGGTATACCTGGGCACGGGGTTTACCCCCAAGCTCAAGAGAAAAACTTATTGATTTTCTTAAAGCTAACACTGATTGTTTTTCTTGGTCCCATCTTGACATGACGGGGGTCCTACTGGAGGTAACCACTCACAAGCTGAGTTTGGACCTGAAGTTCCATCTGATTAAGCAGAAGAGGTGGCCACCGTCCGAGATTAAACATGCGTTCATCAAGGATGAGGTATCTAAAAATATGATCCATCCGGGAAGTTAAATACCCGGATTGGTTAGCTAACTTAGTGGTAGTACCAAAAAAAGGAGATAAATTAAGAATGTTTGTGGATTATAAAGATGTAAACAATGCATGCCCGAAGAATTCTTTCACTTTGCCTAACATTGATCGAATGATTGACGTGACGACCGGGCACGAGATACTCAGTTTTATCGATGCCTACTCTGGGTACAACTAAATTCAGATGGACCCGGACGATCAAGAAAAGACTTTTCGAAACAAAATTCAAAACCTACTGATATAACGTAATGCTGTTCGAATTAAAGAACGTCAGTGCCACCTACCAACGCCTAGTAAACTGGATGTTTGAAGAACATATAGGGAAATCAAAGAGAGTTTATATTGATGATATGTTGGTTAAGTCCATGCGAGCAACGGACCATTTCAAATATTTGCAGGAAACGTTTGACATACTAAGGAAGTACAACATAAAGCTAAACCCAGAGAAGTGTGCATTTAGGTTCATGGTATCTAATGGTGGGATAAAGGTAAAACCCAACAAAATGAAGGCATAGAGGACATCACCGAAGTCGACAAAGTCAAGGCGGTTCAAAGACTGATCGAGCATACATCCGCATTGTGTCAATTCATCTCGATGTCGTCGGACAAGAGCCATCGGTTCTTCTCCCTATTGAAAAGAAGAAGAATTTTTCTTGGACTCCGGAATGACAACAAGCTTTGGATGAACTCAAGAGATACCTATCGAGCCCCCCTTTGCTGCACAGTCCGAAGGTAGACGAACAACTGTACCTCTACTTGGCGGTTTCTAAGGTGGCAGTAAGTGGTGTCTTAGTCCAAGAGGAAGAAGGTACATAATTTCCTATTTATTATGTTAGTAGAACCCTAGGAGATGCCAAAACAAGGTATCCTCACATAGAAAAGTTAGTGCTCGCCTTGCTAAGCGCTTCTAGGAAACTAAAACCGTACTTTCAATGCCACCCCATATGTGTTGTAACCTTTTATCCACTGAGGAATATCATGCATAAACTCGAGCTCTTATGACGATTGGACAAATAGGTTGTGGAGGTTAGAGGGTACGATATCAAGTACCGACCCTGAATTGCCATAAAATCTTAGATTTTGGCAGACTTCATGGCTGGCTTTATGGCTGACTGGATACTCGAAGTCAAAAAAAATTAATGCTTACTTTGGGGACTAATTCTAGAATCTGGACCCTATTCACGGATGGTTCCTCCAACGCGAAGGGGTCCTGACTCGATATCGTGTTAAAACCACCTGCGTGAAGCATAATTAGACAATATATTAGAATTGTAAAATTGAATAACAATAAAGCCAAGTATGAAGCCATGATTGCAGGTCTAACACTGGCTAGCAGCCTCGAGGCCAAAGTGATCAAAGCTAGATGGGACTCCCTCCTTGTCATAAATCAAGTCAATGAAACGTTTGAAGTAAAAAAGGAAAGGATGCAGAGGTACTTGGACAAATTGCAGGTAACTCTACACCAATTCAAGGAATGGACTTTGCAGCATGTACCTCAAGACCAAAACAGTGTGGTCGATGCACCGACTAACTTGGAGTCGTCTGTTGACTCCGATGAATTCAGCTCAGGGGCAGCGGTGCAACTGATGAACTCGATGGTAGAAGAAGGTCGAAGTAAACTCGATAAGTTTGACTTGGGATTGGAGAAACAAATACATTGACTACCTGAAGATAGGAAAATTGCCATCAGATCCCAAGGAATCGAGAGCCCTAAGCACCAAGGCTGCCAGATTTAGCTTAGTTGAGGGGACATTTTTCAGGAGATCCTTTTTCGGCCCACTGGCTAGATGCTAAGGTTTGGGAGAAACTGAATACGCCATGAGACAAGTTCACGAGCGCAACTGCAGGAACCATTCGGGGGAAAAATCCTTAGTTCGGAAGCTAATCAGAGCTGGCTACTACTGGAATTAAATGGAGAAGGACGCGAAAGAATTCATGCAAAAATGAAACGAGTGCCAAAGACACGCCCCAATGATTCATCAACCGGGAGAGGTTCTCCACCTCATCTTGTCATCATTTCCATTTATGAAGTGGAGGAATGGATATCGTTGGTCCCCAGCCATAGGCGCCCTGTAAAGTCCAGTACATACTATTTATGAACGGTTATTTTTCCAAATGGGTCGAGGTTAGGTGTTCGAGAAGGTCCAGGAGAAAGAAGTCATTGACTTCATTTGGGATCAGATAATCTATTGATTTGGAATACCGACTAAGATCATTTGCATCAACGGTATAGTTATCCGCCCAAAAGCAACGAGTAGGGAGGTACTACAATCGAAGAGCCAACCTCCGACATTTTCAAGTAGGGGAATTAGTATTGAGAAATGTAACACTACATACTAGGAACTCAAATGAAGGGAAGCTGAGCCTGAATTGGGAAGGACCATATCGAGTCGTTTAAATAACCGACAAATGCTCGTATAAACTCCAATCAGAAAATGATGTACAACTACCGAACAACTGGAACATGGAACACTTAAAGCGGTACTACTGTTAAGTTACAAACTTAATTCCTTTTGGAATTATTTACATCACGGACTAACGTATATAGGTACTAGGCCAAGGGCGAATGTGACTATTAGGTCTGAAAGAACGTGTTGTATTCTTTGTCCCTTGAACAACTTTTTCACAAAGCGGATTTCTCGGCAAGGTTTATAACGAGGCAATAGTAAAACATGCTACCTTAGTTTTGAAGGCCGACCTTAAATGAAAATTGATGATCGTTTGCACCAAATCAATAGTATCTGAGCCCCACAAGTGCGACCTCGAATACTAGGGGCCATTAACCCTAGGTTAAGATCTTTATCAAGGGAAAATTTTATATCTAAAAAGCCAAGGCTTGGTGGGTAGGGTTCATTCTAAGGGTCAAACGGTCATGTGAACTATGCCAATGTAGCCCACTCTAGCCATGACACAAGGCTTATGCTCCTTTTATCATGTACCTTGCATGTAAAACAATGAAAGAAATCTATACTTCCCTTATACTTTATTACTATGCATTTTGCTTCTTCGATCCTAGATCCTAAAGCCCATGGGCTACCCCTACTCGAGGATTGTCATTTGATGAAAAATTCGGATGGCCCGAGCTATCAAATCATGAAGGCACCAAGCCTATTAGGCAGTGCCCGAATACGAAAGGCTATGACCACCCTAAAACGGCTTAGAGACGTCCGAAGTCCGTACTCAGAAAGTAAGGCCCATACGTATAATCAAAACCTATTAAAAGGTTACCCTCGAAAAAAACATTGTCTAAGACACTTAAGCATATTAAAGACCTTCGATTTCATCGAAGCCGTGAGTAATCTGGAGTTGCCATCAAAATCGGGCCCCATCTGGGCCTCAAAAAAATGGATACTTTAGACTACGTTTGATTCTATGCTAAGGCATTAAGAACGATATACAAATAAAAAATTGCAAAGAGAAGCTGAAAAGTAAATATATGGTATTGCCAAAGGGAAATTTTTATACATTTCAAAAAGTATTTACAAAGGCACGACAAAGCGGCCTCAAAATTTAAAAAAAGAAAATACAAGGCAAAACCAAAAAATAGCTAAGGATATTGCGCCTAGCCTTCACTGGGGCTCGACTCATCAGAACCCTCGAAACCTTTGGAGACTTTAGGACCTTCAAGATCACAGAGTTCCTTTGCCTCGGCTTTGAGTCTCTTGTCTTCTTCGATCTCGCGACAGGTCAAAACCTCAGGCTTGAATCTCCTCAAGGGTCTCTCTCCCAGATAGCCACTTTACATATTCAGTCTTCATCTTTAAGCGGGCCTCGACTATCTCCATGATAGCCTTATATTGGGCCAACATATCCTCGACATCATAGGAATCGATCGAAGTTGCCTCCAATTTGGACCTCTGTGCAGTGTATTCTTGGCCGAAGGCATCCCATTCCATGACGAATGAGTTCAATTGTGCCCCGAGTTCATCATTTAGCCGACCCCACTTCTCAGCATTTTCCTTTACCACCCAGAGCTGGTCCTTGGCTGATGCCAACTTCTCTTTTGTACCCTTTTTTTTTTGAAGCCAGCAAGTCCATTCTGCATCTCAACGCCTCCGCCGTGGCCTCGACCTCATTCATCTCTACTCGAAGCTGATCGATCAAGATTATCTTCTCTTGGACCTGCATAGTTGTGTTGTTAGCCATCATGAGTAGCTAATCATTTTTAGCCTCAAATATCCAAACCGTCTCGACCAGATCGGCATGCTCCCATTTCACAGCAAGGCCTCGTCCTAAGCCTTTTCTAGCTTGACCCGGAAGGTTGGGAGATCCTTAAGAGCCTCGTCTTGTCGTTCACTGAGAGCCCTATACATGTCCTTCTTCCGGATCTGTTCTTTGAGCTTGAACTTGAGCTGGCTGATTTCCAAGCGAGACCGAATGAAGCATTCATGATGAAGCACCGAAGCCTGAAAAATAATGAGGTCAGTACATGTTGCGCCTCGTTGAAAAGGCTCGATGTGCCTACTCTTTTCATCTTTGCCTGGTCCTCCTCGGTCACTAGGCAACGAAGGTAGCTGGCCTTGTCACTGGAGTGGATAGCATTCGCGGTTCTGTCAGGATAGTAAGAATGACGGTTCTCTTACAGTTGAGATCCACAATCGCGGCAAGGAACTACCTCACTAGTTTCAGGCTCGAGCTCGGCTCGCCCTCTCTCGTTGGCACATCCTTTTTTGGGACCTCCAAGTGACCTAACCCAGAGTAGTCCTCCAACGCGGTCATGTCCATGCCGTCAAAGAACATGTTGAGGGCATCATCTAGGTCTAGTGCCATCTCGTTTGATTTTTCTTTGTTAGCTTGAGCCTCTTCAAACATTGACTCCATGTGGGATGGTGTCTCCACGATGTCAATGACACCACCCACCTCCTTCTAGGTAGGAGTGGTGTCTCGGGAGGCCGTGGCCTCCTACTCTCCCTATGGTTCCCGAGCTAGAGGGGGATCGACCTCTTGGCTGTCTTTTCTGGTTATCTCCTGCTCCCCTTCGTTGATGGCTGACTCATAAGTAATGGACTTAAGTTCGTCAGCCTCGGGGTAATTCCTGAGCCTGTAGAGAGAATCAGAATCCGGTACCCCGAACTTGGTGTTCTTTTTGTTGCTTTTCTAGACCCGGATGAAAAACCTATTCTTCTTCACCTCGGCATCCAGGGATCCCGAGGACTTCCTCTTATTTTTCTTCTTTTTCTTTTTCTTCTCCTTTGTAGCTGCCTCGACCTATCCCAAGTGTGTGAGTGTAATTACTTGGGAGAAAGCCCCACTATCGGAACGGGCCTCCCACTTTCCCTTAGAGAGCTTTCTCCACGCGCGCTCGAAGAAAGATAATAATTTGCAGATACCTTCGATCCACTCCTTGAAGCGGGGAACTATATTAGGAACCTGGGAAACCGCTGCACAACGGTAAACACATGCAATTAGGAAAAGAATAAAAGAGAGTTCCAAATACTCAAGAAGGAAAAGACCTACGGGATGCGTTCCACTTTTTTAGGAACGATAGAAATTTGGGAGGAATGAGGTCTCCGGTCTTCATCCGAACAAACATCCCCAGCCAACCTCGATCTCGATCCTTGTCGAAGCTCGAGAATGGAGCTTTACTTGCTTGGGGAGTGAGCTTGATCAACCCCGGGAAGATTCAGGGGCTGTAGAGACAAAGCATATGGTCGAGGATGAACCCAGGTGCTTCGGTATTGTTTACAAAGTGGCGGAGGAGAATTACGATCCTCTTTAAGGAAAGGTGAATCTGCCCAAGGCAGAACTCATACCTTTTGATAAGTCGAGGACTATGGGTTCCACCAGGGCGAGCATGAAGAGGTAAGTGTAAACACTTAGTTACTCCTCAACATGACTGGTAATGTCTTTGTTAGGCCCAGTGACAACCACCTCCTTGCCCTCCCCGATACAGAATTGTGGGGAGTGTCTCCTTAATAACGGAGCATATGTACCTCCATGATCCCTTGCCTTGGTTCTGTTGACTGGAGGCCTTCTCGATATTGAAGTCATTCTCAATAGAGCAGCCACCGGGGACGAAACTCCTCAAGGAAGGCTCTTGAGCCACCTTGGGGATGGCCACCTCGGCATGTGTGGCCGGATTAGAAGATGAATGGGCGGTTTGCTGAGGCATAGATTTGGAAGTTTTTGCCTTCGAATTCTAGAAAATATGAAGGTTTGAAGAAAATATATGAAGATTTAAAAATGGGATGAAGATATGAAGGTCTAGATTGAAGATTCAAAGAGAAAGTAAGAAAATTTGAGGATGAAGATATGAAGATCTAAGGGGCAATGTATGAAGATTTGAAGAGGTTAAAGGTAAGTGGAGAATTCGAGGGTAAATCATAGAGCTCTGTAATCAAAAAATGGAAAAGTGAAAAAGGGTTCAGAGTTTTTATAGAGGAAGGAAAATCAATGCGTGACTTTCACAGAGGATAGCTAACTGGTGGCTGACATGTGTACGAAGTTAGAACGACGAGATTGATAAGACGTTTCACTGACCCGGAAACTCGGTTGTAACGTACGAAGGAAGGAACCGGGGTTCATTTATCACTTATTCCGCTTCGAGTAATCTACCCTCTGGAAAATGAGGGGACCATCTATGTACAGGTAAAATCGGGGGCAACGCCTACCCGATTCCCCGACGAGAGAACGAAAGGGAGCACATATACGTGAGACTGTAATCGAGGCCAGAGACCCCTTATATAGAGACCCAGGAAGAATGAATGATATATCCGAGATCGGACATGGTAAAACAACGCACCCCAGACTGAATATAACTTCTAGACCCCGGGAGATGCTGTATTGGTGGAAAAAAGGCATGAAACACAGATTACCATCAATGTGACAAGTGGCACTTTCAATCAAGCGAATTACAGAATTCAAGAAGGTGCGAGAGAAACACCCTGGCATTTCATCAAAAAAGGAACCAGTCCTAGCAGCTGAAAAAGAAAGAATAGGAACAGAATGGATAATTACCATAAATAGGGAAGGTTCATGAAAGTGTTGTAAGTAAGAAAGGTAAATCGGCATTGATCGTGGTTATGATGAATCTTCAGCCATTAATGCTACTGTTATTATTATACATGGTAATGGGAAAAAAAGGCAATTAATGCCATTAACAATCCACAATTAAGTAAGGAAACCATTATAATTATGTACCCTCATATAAGGAACCGATCCTCATTTGTAAAGGCATCTAAATTTTTATCAATATATGGGAGAGATTAGTGATCTTCTTTAAATTTTCTTTCCTTGTCTATTATTTCCATTACTCTTCAAATTACCTAGAAAGTGAAGTAATTTTTGTTATCAGTAACCTGCTTTCTTCTTGATATTGACTTTGACCGAGAAATCTATTTTTGGGTTAAACAAATTGGTTTCGTTATCGCGAATCTAATAATCTGTTTACTTCCCAAACTTCATTTGTAGCAACAAAATATATCTACTGCTAACGAGAACAACTATCTGAGTCAACAAGGTGGAACTCCACTACATCACAAATCCACAGCTACTCCTCAACACTCACGAGAAAGTTCACCTGAAAGGTCTGCTTCGCGCCCTGATGGACAACATGGAGACCAAACCGTTGAGTAGGATGCTTTGAAACAGTTGATCGTAGAAGAAGTGAATGACCCGCTGCAAGCTTTTGCTAGAGGATTACCCAATGTAGCAAAAACTCCACCACCAGTTAATACAACCACATTGTAGAATCTGCGTTCAAGACTCGATAACTCTAGAAGTGGAGAATTTCCCAATGAATCTCGCGATGGAGGGTCAAGTACACCAAATAATTCTAGTTTACAAAGTTTAATACTAACTTTGCAAAAATAGTTGAAGGAACAAAATAAGCGTATAGAACAAATACCTAGCGTGCCTCCTATGATCAAAGGTATGGATATTTTCAAGTATTCACAACAACCCTGGAAGCCAAGTGAAACACCTTTGCCAATTCCCAAAAAGTTTAAAATGCCTAATATTCCTAAATATGACTAGACATCGGACCCAGGGGATTACGTTACTGCGTTGGTACAGGCGTGAAAGGCAATGATTTAAGATAGCAGGAGATTGAATTGGTTTTGGTTAAGAAATTTGGCAAAACTCTCACAAAAGGGGCGTTAACATGGTATTCACTCTTACCTGAAAAATCCATTGATTCTTTTTCTGAGCTTGCAGATTCATTTACGAAGCGCATTCGGGGTCTCAGAAAGTTGAAAAAAGGATGAAGGATATCTTCAATGTTAAGAAAGGGAGTATAAAAATGCTTTGTGAATTCATAGATAGATTCCAACGTGAGAGAATGATGCTACCCCAAGTACATGATTACTTGGCGGCTATGACATTTGCGAGCAACTTCAATGAGAAAAGTTCAGAAGTCACGAGGAGGCTGAAAGAAAGTTTGCAGGAGTTTCCTGCAATAACTTGGAACAATCTGTACAATCGATAAAGTAAGAAGATGCGGATAGAAGAAGATACGATTACACAGCCAAGGGTAGATGAAAGACCAAGTTCAAGAAGCTCGAAATAAGAGAAAAGGTCTGGTAAAAATAAATACGAGCCTTACATGGGACCCGCAGGGCGAGATTCCTGACCTAAACAAGAGAATGCACAATTTGATTCAAGATCAAGCAAATAAAGACGAGTTCCTCTTCCAGATTCAAAAAGGAGCGAGACATCCAAAGAAACGACTCCAGTACTCAAGCAAGAAAAGAGATTATAGCTTTAACATCAACACCTTAGAATTAGAGGTTGTTTAAGAGGAATTAAAGATAAGGTGCGATGGCCAAAAGAGATGAGATCAGATCCAAATAAAAGGAACCCAGATTTCTGGTGCAAGTTTCACAATGACCATGGCCATAGAACAACATACTGTAGATTTTTACAAGGTAAGTTGAATACCTATTGAAGCAAGGTTATCTTACTGATCTGTTCAATGAGAAAGGGAAACAATCATACATGAAAAATAGACAAGAGCCCCCAGAGCCTTCATCACCAAAGAGAACGGTAAATGTCATAACAGGAGAGATGAAGTCAACGGGGTAACGTACACCACTGCAAAAAATACATCAAAGGTAACTTTCACTCACGAAAAATGAGTTCCCAAGTTTTGGAAGGTGACATTATAATTTTTAATAACGAAGATGTAGATGGCTTGATGATTCCTCACAACAATGCCTTGGAAATATCTTTACTTGTACCTGATACTAATGTAAAACGAGTTTTGATTGACCCAAATAGCTCAGTAAATATCATTTTTCTAAGAGTGTTAAATGACATGTAAGCTAATGATAAGGTCATAACAAAGGCACGCTCTTTATCTGGATTTGATAATTCAAGCATGATTAAGAAGGGAGAAGTTGTACTGGCTTACGGAAGGAGTCATCAAAGATACAAAGTTTAAAATAATACACGCGGATATGGCCTATAATATAATCATGGTAAGGCCATGCATTCATGATATGGATGTGGTCCTGTCACGTTGCATTAAGTTATCAAATTCCCTTCACAGTGGGGGATCCGACAAATATGGGGAGATCAACAGGCTTCATGGAGCATTAATTCAGTGGTGATTGCAAATACAACAGTCAGCGATGCAGATGCAAAATAACAATTAAAGAATTTAGCTAGGGATGCTTCTATCCATATCTTAACCGAAAACACACAAGGGTAGGTTGATGTGGATTCAAGACCTGATGTAATTTAAGAGCCAGAGGAAAATGAGAACATCAAAACAACCACCAAGGAGATCAAAGTTTTGATATTATTTATCCACTGGCCAGATAGAAAAGATTACATCGGAGCAAATTTGAGCCCAGAAATGAAAGGTAAGTTAATTGAATTTTTACGTGAAAACATAGATTGCTTTGCTTGGTCGCATTCAGTTATGACAGATATACCACTAGAGGTGATGAATCATAAGCTGAATGAGGATCCCTTACATCCACCTATCAAGAAAAAGAAAAGGACGCAAGGTCCTTCAAAAATCAAGTGATCCAGGATGAGATACAAAAACTTCTTAAAATCAGTTCAATACGAGAGGTAAAGTACCCTGATTGGTTAGCTAATACTGCTGTGGTTCCCGAAAAAAGAATGAAAAATGGCGAGTGTGAGTAGATTATACTGATTTAAGTAAGGCTCGTCCTAAAGATTCATTTCCTTTACTATACATAGGCCAATTAATTTATTCTACTGTATATCATGAGCTTTTATGTTTTTTAGATGCTTATTTTGGTTATATGGACTCTTTAGATGAGGAAAAAACCTCTTTTTATCATAAACACGGGGACTTATTGCTATAAAGTCATGCCATTTGGTTTGAAAAATATTGGAGCCACATTGCAAAGATCGGTGACCAAAATGTTTTATGAACACCTGGGAAAAGCTATGGAGGTCTACATGGACGATATTTTGGTCAAGTCAACACATGCAGCGGATCATTTTCAACATTTGTCTAAGACCTTTGAAATTATCCGTAGATACAACATGAAGTTGAATCCGGGAAAATGCACTTTTGGCGTAGCTTCAGGTGAATTTTTAGTTTTTTTTTGTTTCTAACAGGGGTATTAAAGTAAATCCCGCACAGACCAAAGCTATTGAAGAAATTCCAGATGTACTCATGAGCAAGAAATAAGTATAGAGATTAACGGGTAGAATAGCGGCTCTGGGAAGGTTTATATCCAAGTTATCACAAAAATGCTTTAAGTTCTTTTCAGTATTGAAAAAGCAAAATCAGTTCGAATGGACTAACAAGTGTCAACAAACTCTGAAGGGACTTAAAGTAGTATCTATCAAATCCACCTTTGTTAGAAAAACCAAAAGACGGAGAGAGATTGCTCATCTACCTTGTTGTGTCAGAAGTAGCGGTAAGCACGATATTGGTATGTGAAGATAAAGGTAAACAATCTCCGATTTATTATGTTAGTAAGTATTTACTAGATGTTTAGACACGGTATCCCCACCTAAAAAGACTTTCTTTAGCTTTAATTATGGTATCTAGGAAGTTACGACCTTACTTTTAATGTCATCATATTTCCGTTGTAAATGTTTTTCCACATATTGCATAAAAAAGAATTATCAGGAAGGTTAGATAAATGGGATATAGAACTTCGTGAGTATGATATTATATATCAGGTAGAGTCGCTATAAAATCTCAAGTGTTAGCAGATTTTGTAGCAGATTTTATCTCAAGATTAGTTCCTGAAGCAGAAAAAGAGCTACGAATATTTACCGGAGCTAATCCAGGGACTTGGGCCTTGTTAGTGACGGTTCCTCAAATGTTAAAGGAGAAAGTTTGGGGATTTTTTTAATTCCATCCTCAGGAGAAATAATAAGACAAGCAGTAAAATGTTACCTAATTACTAACAATGAGGCAGAGTATGAAGTTGTGATTGCAGGTTTGGAACTTGCACGGGAGCTTGGTATTGAACAAATCGGGATTAAAAGTGACTCGCAACTAGTAGACAATCAAATGCATGAGACATATGTGGCAAAAGAGACCCAAATGCAGCATTACCTTGAAAATGTATGAGAACTACTTAGGCAGTTCCAGAGATGAAAAGTTGTACAAATACCCAGGGACGAAAATGAGAATCAGGCACATTGGCAAATCTCACATATGTCGCGGATGCAACAAATGAAGAAATGTTGTGGTACATTTATTTCATTCAACCATCGATCAAACCAAGAGTGAGGTAAATTTCAATAATTAACTTGGGATTGGAGAAATGAATTTATGAACTTTTTGTAGTATGGTATTTTTCCTGAGGATAAAAAGAAATCCCGATTGTTACGGCTGAAGGCTATTAAATATTGCTTAATTCGTGGAAAATGACATCGCAAAATGTTTGGTGGACCTTTAGAACGATACCCTGGACCATCGCAAACGAAATATGTAGTGAGAGAAGTAAATGAGGGGCATTATGGAAATCATACCAGAGGGAGATCGTTGGTGAAGTCATAACGGGATACTGTTGGCAAAAAATGGAAGAGGAAGCAAAAAGCTTTGTAGCAAGGTGTGATAAATGCCAAAGATACGCTAATAATATGCATCGACCGGTGGAGTTGTTTCATTAAGTTATATCACCATGGAACTTCATGAAATGGGGAATGGATATCGTAGGATCATTGCCTCAATCTAAGGGAAAGGTATGTTTTTTTAATTCTAATGAATTATTTCTCAAAATGGGTAGAAGCAGATGCCTTTAAACAGGTGAGGACAAAGGGGGTCATGGATTTCATTTGGACAAATATAATACGTTGATTTTGAGTCTCAAAGGAAATTGTTTGTGATAATGGGTCGTAATTCATAGGTGCGAAACTTATTGACTTGTTCCAAAGCTGGCAGATTAAACAGATAACTTCTGCACCTTACCACCTAGTGTCTAATGGGCTAGCTGAGTCGACAAATAAGGTTATCATGAACAACCTAAAAAATCAATTGGAAGAGTCAAAAGGCAAATGGCCAAAAGTATTACTCCTTCTATTCCAATTATGTGAACCTGTTTGACTGGGCATGGAGATTAAGAAAAAGTGAAGACTTTTGGAATTTGTGGTCTTAAATAAGTCAGAAAGGGGTCCACAATATTTGTGTTGTTATAAAAGCTTCTCATTAAGGGTAGAATTGGAAGTTTAAGCTATATATTTTCCAAATTTAGAAAAGGGTCATTCTTTTTGGAACAGATCAAAAAGGAAATAGGTTCACATAAACTAGAATGGAGGGAGTACCAGGTGTGTTATGGGCTTACTGAATAACACCAAAGATTAGCACGGGAGAAACCCCATTTTTGCTTGTGTATGGAACGGAAGCTCTAATTCCAGTGGAGATAGGCGAACCAAGCACGAGATACACACATACTAATGAGGCAACAAATGAAGAAGAGCTACAAGTAAATTTGGATTTGACGGAAGAAAGGAGAGAAGCAGTATTAATTCAAATGGCTGCAATACTATATCAGGAAAGCAAACCTGATGTACTTCAAAATTAGGGATTCGTCCTCAAATAGGTGTTCGAGTCAACAAAAATGGCGAATGAAAGAAATTTGAGTTCAAATTGGGAAGGCCAATATAGAGTTAAAGGCATTGCTGGAAAATGAGCATACAAATTGGAAACTATGGAAGACAAGGTGTAACCATCACATTGGAATGCAGTCCATTTGAAGAAGTTTTACTTCTAAAAGAGGTTAATACCCACGGTCAGGTATCATGCAAGTTTGGCTTTATTTTGTTGAATTTTACTAACCATTTCAGATGATAGGCAAAAAGCTAGCCCGTACCAAATGATGATACTTGACCTGAAAGACACGCGTAATACTTAATTATTCCTAGTCTAGGTTATAATAATTATGATGGAAAAAGGGTTTTGCAGTCATCATCAAAAAGATTACCTATGAGTCCCGTATGTATTTCCTTTTTTCGGAAATGCACCAAAGTAAAGAGCTAATCTAGTGTTCGAAGATTTCATGCTTCAATGCTCTAACACTAGGGGACTAATGCATATGTAAGGATACAAAAGGAAAGAATATGTATACCCCAAAAGCATAATTCAACCAGAATTACAACCTTGAAGAAAATGTTAAAATTTCTAAGGCGTTCAAGCTCACGGAAAAGGTAGGCAGTTGTAAAGACCCGGCCGGTCGTTTTGATAGTTATAGCCCCGATCCCCTATTTACTGCTTTCACTGTATCTGTTTCTGCTTATGTGACTTGTCGGGAGGTTCTATTTGTGGTTTCAAAGTGATTTGGGACACTTAGTCCCTAAAATGGAAGTATAAGTTCTTATATTTTGACTGTAGTTGGAACTGTGTGAAGACGACTTTGGAATGGAGTTTTGTCAATTCCGTTAGCTCTGTTGGGTGATTTTTGACTTAGGAGCATGTTCGGATTGTGTTTTGGAGGTCTGTAACTAAATTAGGGTTGAAATGACGAAAGTTGAATTTTTAGGAAGTTTGACTATAAGTGAAATTTTTGATATCGGGGCCGGATTACAATTTTGAAAGTTGGATTAGGTTTGTAATGTCAAATATGACGTGTGTGCAAAATTTTGGGTCAATCGGACGTGGTTTGATAAGTTTCGGCATCAATTGTAGATGTTTGTAATTTCAAGTTCATTAAGATTGGATTGGAGGGTTGTTCGTGTTTTTGTTGTTATTGTTTGATATGTTTGAGGACTCGACTAAGTTCGTATAGTGTTTTAGGACTTTTAGGTTTGTTTGGTTGAGGTCCCGGGGGCCTCGGGTTGATTTCGGGTGGTTAACGGATCTTTTTGGACTTGTGAGAAATTGCAGATTTTCTGATGTCTCCAGTTCTGGTTTCCTTCTTCGCATTCGCGAGTAGAGTATTGCATTCGCGAAGAGGAGCTGGAGGCAAGAGGATAATTTCTCTTCGGGTTCGCGAAGTGGGAGATGCGTTCGTGAAGGTTTGTTCAATATTTCATCACGAACGCATGAAGGGGCTGTGACCCTAAGGCTTTGTTCTACGCGTTCGCGTAGTGGAGATCCCGTACGCAAAGCAGTAGGGAGTGGAAGCCACGCGTTAGCGAGATGTCACTCGCATTCGTGAAGGAGGGATTTTTGTCGGTAATTAATTGTTCTACGCGAATGCGAGGGTGTGGCCATATTTGCGAAGAAGGAAATACCTGGGCAGCCTATAACATTTCAAAAACAAGGATTTAACCATTTTTATCAAAACTTGAGATAGAGAGATCATAATTGGATGAAATTTTGGGGGCTTATCAGAGAAATCTATTAGATAATGATTGTTGAATCATTTATGATTATATTCCATTAATCTATAGTTGATTCCACTTTTTAATTTGGGATTTGGGTTGAAAATTTTGGGAAAAATGGGAAAAGTTCTTCAACCGAATTTTTGAGTTTTGATTGGGATTTTAATATCGGATTTGGATAATTTTGGTATGAGTGAACTCGTGAGTGAATGGGTGTTCATTTTTTGTAACTTTTACCCGATTCGTAGATGTGGGCCCGGGTCATATTTTTGGACGATTTTCTAATTTCTTGCTTAAGCCTTAATTTCATTAATTAGATTAGTTCGTATAGTTATATTTATGGTATGTAATTGCTTTTGGCTAGATTTGGGCCATTCGGGGTCAGAAAATCATGGAAAAGGCATTGTTACTGATTGATTGAGCTTCATTCGAGGTAAGTGGCTGGCCTAACCTTGTGTGGGGTAAATCCCTTAGAATTTGGTAGTGTTGTGATATGTGAGTGTCATGTACATGAGGTAACAAGTGAGTACACGAGCTATTTGTTGTAAAACCTAATTTTTACTGAGTAGTAACTTGTTTTCATCTTAATTGAGTTATACCAGCATGTGTATTTATCCTGTTTAGTCTAATATCACATGTCTATGTGCTTTAACTACTTATTTGAACTCTGTGCAGCATGCCTAGTTGATTTCTTGTTTTTCCTTGATCGTTATCAGTCTTAACTGTAGAATTCTTGATGTTAACTGTTGTATTTGTCGGATTTAGTTGTGTGTTTACTTTTGAGACTATGAGGCGGTACCTCGGGAGTTCTCCTTGCACATTTACTTTGAGACTACGAGGCGGTACCTTGGAAGTTCTCCCTGCACCATTACTTTTGAGACTACGAGGGTGTACCTACAAAGATCTCTTTGCATATTTACTTACCTGGGGACTATGAGACGGTATCTCAGGAGATCCACTGTTGTTTACCCCTGTGTGTTGTACCGTTATTTTGCTGTGTTTTCCTTTTTATTAAATTCCAGTCTCTTATTATATTGCTACATTCTCCTGCTTTATTTATTATATAACAGTGGTTCGTGACCTGACCTCGTCACTACTCGACTGAGGTTAGGCTTGGCACTTGCTGGGTACCGTTGTGGTGTACTTATTCTACTCTTCTGCACATGTTTTGTGTGTAGATCCCGAGACTTCTTATCAGCCACGTCATTAGTGAGCAGTGACAGTTTGGAGACTTCAAGGTATATCTTCCGCATCCGCAGACCTCGGAGTCCCCCTCTATTCTCTCTTATGTCAATTACCTTCCGTACTTCTTTTATTAGACTCTGGTATATGGAGATACTAGTTTCCTTCTGTAGCTTGTGACTTATAATATCCTGGGTTTTGGGAATACTATATATTGCTAGGTTATTGGTTATTGTACATGCCGAGTGGCATTGTTAACAGTTATTGGGTTATGTTTTGCAGTTAGTTGTTAAGTTTTACTTCCATTTTTGTTATTTCTGCAATTTGTGAGTCTTACCTAGTCGTAGAGACTAGGTGGTATTGGAGATCCAGGTTCATAGGTGTCATGAGTCACAAGTCAGTTTATTAGAGTCTCTCGGATCGGTACAGAGTTGGGAGGTTATGGAACTGTTAGGAAAAATTACACTTCTTTGATTCCTTATTGTGCGAAATTGTTGACTTCAAAATTCTAAACCTCGGTCTTCTATTCTCTTACAGATGGTGAGAACATGTACAGGTGGATCTGGTGACCAGGCACCCGCCCCCCCTACTAGAGCCACGAGAGGCCAAGACCGGGGTGGAGGTCGAGGACGTCCACGTGGTGTAGCTAGAGCACTCGCACGAGCTGCTACAAAGGAGCCCCCAGTAGCTCTAGCTGGAGGGCAGGCACCTGTTGTTGCACCAGCCCTCCACGAGAGTCTAGCCCAATTTATGATCATGTTTAGCACCTTAGCTTAGGCTGGATTGATTCCACTTGCTCTTGCCACATCTCAAGCTGGGGGAGGAGCACAGACTCCCTCCGCCCATACCAGAGCAGTAAGTTCAGGTCAAACAAGTTCTAGAGATCATACCGATGCACCCGGTAGCTCCAGTTCGGCCTGAGGGTAGGGCAGCAACTTCTGAGGATGAGGAAATCAAAATTGAGAGGTGCAAGAAGTACCACCCTCCTACCTTCAGTGAATTGGCGACAGATGATGCCCAGGGTTTCTAGATGAGTGCCACGAATTCTCCGAACTATGGGTGTAGCGGAGGTGAGTGGGGTTTCTTTTACTACATTCCAGCTTAGAGAAGCAACATATTAGTGGTGGGGTGCTTATGACTTGGGTAGTCCGGCTGAGGCATCTTTACTTACATGGATTCAGTTCTCGGACATGTTCTTGAGGAAGTATGTTCCTCAAAGTCTCAAAGATACGTGGCATGTGGAGCTTGAGAAGTTGCATCGGGGTGCTATGACTGTGTCAGAGTATGTAGTTTGCTTCAGTGATTTGGCCCGAAATGCACCAGCCTTGGCCGCCACAGTTCGAGAAAGGGTTCATTTCTTTATTGAGGGACTCCACCACAGTATCAGGCTTAGCATGGCCCAGGAGTTGGAGATAGATATTTCTTACCAGCAGGTTGTGATTATTGCTAGGAGGTTGGAGGGTATGCTTGCTTAGAAGAGAGAGAGGAGAGGGAGGCCAAGAGGTCTTGAGAGTCTGGCACTTATAGTGGTTCTCATTCCCTAGATGCAGTTCGCCATGGTAGGGGCTATATTAGTCACCCCATTCATTCAGCGCTTTTAGCTACCAGTGGTATTCCGGCCCCTTCTAGGCCCCGAGAGCCTTATTATGCACCGTCGGTATCTAGTGAACCTCCTGCATGGGGTGCTTTTAGCGGTCAGTCCAGCAGACCTAGCCCGAGCCCATCACAGCAGCCACGCCCTCTGAGAGCTTGTTTTGAGTGTGTCAACACTCGCCATATGGTGGGGGATTGTACTAGACTTAGGAGGGGTGCACCTCTACAGACTTCCCAGGCACCGCATGCTCTACCGGGTCCTCAAGCTATGATTACAGCACCAGTTACCACTCCACCTGCTCAGCCAGCTTGAGGTAGAGGTCGCGCTAGAGGGGGAGACCAAGCTAGATATTATGCTCTTCCTGCTCGTACAGAGGCAGTTGTTTCTGACTCTATGATTACAGGTATTGTTCCGATCTGTCATAGAGATGCATCAGTCTTATTTGATCCAGACTCCACTTATTCCTATGTATCCTCTTAATTTTCCCCGTATTTGGGCGTATCTCGTGATTCTTTGGTTCTCGTGTTTATGTGTCTACACCGGTGGGAGATTCTATTGTTTTGGACCGTGTGTATCAGCCGTGTTTTGTTGTTCTTAGTGGTTTTAAGACCATAGCCAATTTATTATTGCTCAGCATGGTAGACTCTAATATTATTTTGGGCATGGACTGGTTGTTGCTCCATTATGCTATTCCTAATTGTCACGCTAAGACCGTGACGCTGGCTATGTCAGGATTACCGTGGTTAAAGTGGAGAGGTACCTTAGAGTATATTCCCAGTAGAGCTATTTTATTTCTTAAAGCTCAACTAATTGTTGAGAAGGGGTGTGACCCGTATCTTGCTTATGTGAGAGATGTCAGTACTGATACTCCTACAGTTGAGTCAGTCCTGATGTATTTCCAGCTGACCTTCCAAGCATGCCGCCTGACAGAGATATTGATTTTGGCATTGATGTGTTTCCGGGCACTCGGCCCATCTCTATTCGTCCATATTGTATGGCCCCTCCTGAGTTAAAGGAGTTGAAAGAGCAGTTACAAGAGGTTCTTGATAAGGGCTTCATTTGGACCAGTGTGTCACATTGGGGCGCTTCAGGCTTGTTTGTTAAAAAGAGGATGGTTCTATGCGTATGTGCATTGATTATTGCCAGTTGAAAAAAGTTACAGTGAAGAACAGGTATCCATTGCCTCGTATTGATGACCTATTTGATCAGTTACAGGGTGCCAGAGTGTTTTCCAAGATTGACTTGTGTTTAGGCTATCATTAGTTGAAGATTTGGGAGCCAAATATCCTGAAGGCTGTTTCAGGACTCGGTATGGTCACTACGAGTTCATTGTGATGTCATTTGGGCTGACCAATGCCCTAAAAAATTTTATGCCCTTGATGCAAAGTGTGTTCCAGCCCTATCTTGACTCATTCATCATTATATTTATTGACGACATTACAGTGTAATCTCGGACTCGGGAGGATCATGAGCAGCACCTAAGGACTATGCTTCAGATCTTGAGAGAAAAGAAGTTATATGCAAAATTTTCAAAGTGCGAGTTTTGGCTGGACTGAGTGGCATTCTTGGGTCATGTAGTATCGAGTGATGGGATCAAGGTGGATCCGAAGAAGGTGGATCCAAGAAGGTGGAAGCAGTGCAGAGTTGGCCTAGACCGTCCTCAACTACGGAGATCTAGAGTTTTCTTGGTTTGGCGGGGTATTACTTTTGATTTGTAGAGGGTTTGTCATCTATTTCAATACCTATTACCAAGCTGACCTAGAAGGGTGCTCCGTTCAGGTGGACAGAGGAGTGTGAGGAGATATTTCAGAAGCTCAAGACATCTTTCACTACAGCACCTGTATTGGTATTGCCTTCAGGTTCGGGGTCTTATACTATATATTATGATGCGTCACGGTTTGGTCTCGGCGCGGTATTGATGCAGGACCATAGGGTGATTTCCTATGCGTCCAGATAGCTGAAGGTGCATAAAAAGAACTATCATGTCCACGACTTTGAGTTAGCAGCTATTTTTCATGCCTTAAAGATTTGGCGGCACTATTTGTACAGTGTCCCTTGTGAGATGTACACCGATCACCGGATTTCGCAACATCTGTTCAAATAGAAGGATATTAACTTGTGTCAGCGGAGGTAGTTGGAGCTGCTTAAGGATTATGATATCATCATTTTGTACCATCCCTGGAAGGCCAATGTTGTGGCCGATGCTTTGAGTCACTGGCCAGAGAGTTTGGGGAGCTTAGCATAATCTACCAGCAGAGAGAGACCATTGGCGTTGGATGTTCAGACCTTAGCCAACCAGTTTTTTAGATTGGATATTTCTGAGCCGAGTTGAGTGTTGGCTTGTGTGGTCTCTCGGTCTTCTCTTTATGATCGTATCAGGAAGCGTTAGTATGATGACCCCCATCTGCTTGTCCTTAAGGACACGGTCCAGCACGGTAATGCTAAGGAGGTCACTATTGGGGATGATGGTGCATTGGGGATGCAGGGAAGGCTATGTATTCGTAATGTGGATGGTTTGAGTGAGTTGATTCTCCAGGAGGCTCACAGTTCGCGGTACTCCATTCATCCGGGTGCCGCGAAAATGTATCAGGACTTGAGGTAGCATTACTCGTGGAGGATAATGAAGAAGGACATAGTGGAATATGTAGCTCGGTGTCTAAACTAACGTAGGTAAAGTATGAGTATCAACGTCCAGGTGGATTGCTTTAGAAGTTAGAGATTTCGTAGTGGAAATGGGAGCGGATCACTATGGATTTCATTGTCGAGCTTCCACGGACTCAGCGGAAGTTTGATGCAATTTGGGTGATTGTGGATAGGCTGACCTAGTCAGCTCTTTTCATTCCTATGATGACTACCTATTCTTCCGAGCAGCTGGCTCGAGTGTATATTCGCGAGATTGTCGGGATTCATGGCGTGTCGGTATCCATCACCTCTGACCAGGGTATGCATTTTACATCATGGTTACTCGAGTGGAGTTGAGCACAACATTTCACCCACCAACAGATGTACAGTCTGACCGCACTGTTCAAATATTAGAGTATATGCTTCGTGCGTGTGTTATGGAGTTTGGAGGTTCGTGGGATCAGTTCTTTCCACTTGCGGGGTTTTCCTACAACAACAGTTATCTGTCAAGCATCCAGATGGAACCGTATGAAGCTCTGTATGGTAGGCGGTGTCGGTCTCCAGTGGGTTGGTTCGAGCCGGGTGAGGCTATGTTATTGGGTACAGACTTGGTTCAGGATGCTTTGGAGAAGGTTAAGGTGATTCAGGATTGATTTCACACAGCCCAGTCTAGACAGAAGAGTTATGCGGATCGGAAGGTTCACGATGTTGCATTCATGGTTGGAGACCGGGTCTTTCGCCGTGTTTCGCCCATGAAGGGCATCATGAGGTTCGAAAAGAAGGGAAAGTTGAGCCCAAGGTTTATTGGCCCATTTAAGGTGCTGTAACGAGTTGAAGAGGTTGTTTATGAGCTTACCTTAGCTCCCAGTCTACCAGGAGTTCATCTGGTATTCCATATTCTATACTACGGAAGTATCACGGGGATCCGTCTCATATTTTGGATTTCAGCTCAGCCTAGTTGGACAAGGATTTATCTTAGGTTGAGGAGCCGGTGGCTATTTTTGACATGCATGTTCGAAATCTGAGGTCAAAGAACATTGCTTCAGTGAAGGTTCAGTGGAGGGGTCAGTCGGTCGAGGAGGCGATTTGGGAGACCGAGCATGATATGTGCAGCCGCTATCCTCATCTTTTCACCACTTCAGGTATGTCTCTATACTCGATCAAGGACGGATAATTATTTTAAGAGGGGGAGGATGTACTGACCCAGTCGATTATTTTGAGAGTTATAGCCTCGATCCCCTATTTACTGCTTTCCCCGTATCTTTTCTGCTTATGTGACTTGTTGGGAGGTTCTATTTTTAGTTTCGGAGTGATTTGGGACACTTAGTCCCTAAAACAGAAGCTTAAGTTCTAAGACTTTGACCGTAGTTGGAACTGTGTGAAGACGACCCCAGAATGGAGTTTCGTCGATTTCGTTAGCTTTGTTGGGTGATCTTGGACTTAAGAGCGTGTTCGAATTGTGTTTTGGAGGTCTGTAGCTAAATTAGTCTTGAAATGACGAAATTTGAATTTTTGGGAAGTTTGACCGGAAGTGGACTTTTTCATATCGGGGTCAAATTCTGATTCCGGAAGTTGGAGTAGGTCTGTAACGTCAAATATGACTTGTGTGCAAAATTTGGGGTCAATCGACATGGTTTAATAAGTTTTGGCATCGGTTGTAGAAGTTTGAAGTTTCAAGTTCATTAAGTTTGGATTGGAGGGTGATTCGTGCTTTGATGTGTTTTGAGGGCTCGACTAAGTTCGTATGGTGTTTCAGGACTTGTAGGTATGTTTGATTGAGGTCCCAGGTGTATAGGTAAAAAAGAGTTTCACACGTAAGCTAGCTTTTGACAACTCAGCCACGTGGACACAGGAAAACGCGACACCTGGATGTGATTCTTGGAAGAGGTACGGAACAAAGAGGCACGATTCAGTAAACCCTCGAGCTTATCAGCCACGGGAAACCCAACCTGATCAAAACAGGGGAGAGGCATTGTCAGAATGAATCTAGACAAAGTTACGTGCAGATTCAAAGACCCACAATTGATTACTCGAACGCTATGTAATCGTACCCCAATTACCGTTATCCTTTGTAACGCTTAATTAATGTCATAATTAGTCATTAATGATCAACCATAGCAAGAGTTGTACGTTATAGGAATCTCCTATATAAGGGAGGGGAATACAACTTGTAAAGGCATCTGATTCTCGATTATAGTTGACTTCGCTTTTCTATATTTCTGCAATATTGTCTGTTATTCATTTTTCTCTATTTCCTTGATTATCAGTAACCCGTGTTCATCTTAAAATAGATTTAGTCAAAGGGTCTAATTCTTTGGTTAAACAAATTGGTTTCGTTACCGGGAACCTGATAATCTTTGTTTGCTTTTCAAGTGATATCCTCTGAACTATGTCAAACTCCAATGACAACAACCAGCAAAGGAGTGGAGCTCCAGTTCCATCGCCTTCAAGAACCCCACGTGGTTCAAGAGAACACTCCCCAGAAAGATCCAAAACAACAATGGTGATACTGATCAAACTGTGGAACAAGATCGTGTAAAGCAAATGATTGTAGAGTATGTGATCCAAGCTTTGCAAGAATTTGCGAGAGGATTGCCGGCATCGTTACCTACACCGCCGACGCCACCCCCCAATAACACCATCACCATGGAAAATCCTCAATATAGTTTGGCAAACTCAGGAAGAGGAGATACTCCTAATGAATCTCTCGAAGCGAAACCAGGTATATCTAACAACTCAGAATTACAAAATTTACTACTAACCATGCAGAAACAGATGAAGGATCAGAACGATCGCATCGAACTAATTCCTGGAATACCACCTATCATCAAAGGCATTGATGTTGATAGGTATTCTCAACAACCTTGGAATACAAGTGCGACACCCTTGCCTATACCCAAAAAGTTTAAAATGTCTGACGTTCCCAAATATGATGGAACAACTGACCTACGTGACCATGTGACCGCTTTCACTACTGGGGTAAAAGGCAACGACTTAACAAAACAAGAGATTGAATCGGTCCTTGTCAAAAAATTTGGGGAAACACTTATCAAACGGGCCCTAACCTCGTATTCTCTTCTTCTTGAAAATTCTATTGACTCTTTTGCTGAGCTTACAGATTCGTTTATAAAAGCACACTCTAGTGCACAAAAAGTTGAGAAGAGAATGGAATACATATTCAAAATAAAACAAGGAGACACGGAACTACTCCGTGAGTTTATAGATAGGTTTTAAAAAGAAAGAATACAGTTACCAAGGGTTCCTGATAATTGGGAAGCCATGGAATTTGCAAGCAACCTAAACGATAAAAGCTCAGAAGCCACGAGACGACTTAAGGAAAGTCTAAGAGAATTCCCCGCTACAACATGGAACGATGTATATAACAGGTATAGTACTAAACTCAGAATAGAAGAAGATATCATTGCTCGTTCTAGAGATGAAGATCATTCCAGATCCAAACGTCCTGAATTAGATAGAAGATCAGGTAAAAATAGGTACGGTCCTTACTTAGGACCCTCGGGATGCGATATTCGCCCCAGGTTTGAAAACACTAGGTCGGACTATAGACCACAAGGAAGAGACGTAGTCTCATCCTCGTCTAGATCCAAAAAAGATCGAGATGAACGACCTAGAGGTAATACTCAAATTGGGGATCATACCTTTAATGTAAGTACTACTGAACTTGTCTCAATATTGAGGAACATGGGAGGCAATGTTAAGTGTCCCAAAGAGATGTGGTCAAATCCAAGTAGAAGGAACCCAAATCACTAGAGTGAATTCCACAACTATCATGGGCAAAAAACTGTGGATTGCAGATTTTTACAAGGTGAAGTAGAAAATTTACTGAAACAAGGCTATTTAACAGAATTGTTTAGTGATAAAGGTAAACAGGCATATATGAGGAACAAGCATGAGCCCCCAAAGCCTCCTTCTCCAAAAGGAACCGTCAACGTGATACACAGAGGTGAAGAAGTAAACGGAGTGATCTGTAAAACAACCACAAAGTTCACAATTACACATGGAAAACGGGCTCGTGAAAATATGGAAGAAGACAATATAACCTTCGATGATGCAGATATCGGCGGATTATTGCTTCCGCACAATGATGCTCTGGTAATATATTTACTTATTCATGACACTAACGTAAAAAAAAATGTTGATTGATCCAAGCAGTTCAGTCAATATCATTTTGCTAAGAGTCGTGGAAGAAATGCTACTGGGGAATCAAGTATCCCAAGGGCACGAGCCATATCAGGATTTGATAACTCTACGATTATAACAAAACGAGAAATTGAGCTTAGCACTTATGCTGAGGGGGTGATCAAAAGTACCAGGTTCCAAGTCATCGATACTAACATGGCTTATAACGTGATCGTCGGAAGGCCATGGATCCACGACATGAAAGCGATACCATCCATGTTGCATCAGGTAATTAAATTCCCCTCTGAATGGGGGATTGAGTAAATCAAAGGCGATCAACAGACCGCAAAAAATATAAAATCTGTGGTACACTACAACAAGAAAATAGAGGTGGAAGAATTATGAGATAAGAGAATCTCCCAAGCAGGTAACGCCGCCCAAAAAGGCATGGAAGAAATTACTACCCATATAGATACAGATTCCAGACCGGACGTCATTCATGAACAGGAGGAAGATGAGCACATCAAAATAAATACGTATGAGCTCGAAGCTGTTCCATTATCTGAACAAAAGCCTGAGCAGAAAGTGTATATAGGCACGAGGCTAGGCCCCGCTCGAAGAGAAGAAAAGAAAGCAAGGCCCATTCAAGAACCAAGTGATCGATGAAGAGGTACAGAAACTTTTGAAGATTGGTTCGATATGAGAGGTAACGTACCTAAACTGGCTAGCAAACAACGTGGTAGTACCTAAAAAGAATGGCAAGTGGAGAGTATACATAGATTATACTGACTTAAATAAAGCATGCCCCAAAGATTCATTCCCATTGCCACATATAGATAAAATGATTGATGCCACACCAGGTCGTGAATTATTGAGCTTTTTAGATGCATATTCTGGTTATAATCATATTTAAATGAATTCCTCGGATGAGGAAAAAATCTCCTTCATTATAAACAGGGGGACTTACTGTTATAAAGTTATGCCTTTTGGATGAAAAATGCTGGAGCCACCTATCAAAGGTTAGTGACAAAAATGTTCCAAGAGCATCTTGGAAAGATGATGGAAGTCTATATAGATGATATGTTGGTAAAATCAACACAAGCACAAGACCATTTCCAGCATCTCTCTACTGCTTTTGATATTTTACGCAGGTATAATATGAAGCTAAATCCAGAGAAATGCTCTTTTGGAGTGCAATCAAGTAAATTTTTGGGTTTCCTTGTATCGAACAGAGGAATAGAGGTAAATCCCGCTCAAATTAAAGCTATAGAGGAAATACATGATATTTTAACAAATAAAAAGGAAGTTCAAAGACTAACATGGAGAATAGCAACTTTAGGAAGATTTATTTCTATGTCTTCAGAAAAAAGTTTTAAATTCTTTTCAGTTCTCAAAAAGTAGAATCAGTTCAAATGGACTGAAGAATGTCAGCAACCCCTCAAGAATCTGAAGATTTATCTATCAAAACCACCACTGCTTTCAAAGCCAAAAGAAGGGGAGAGATTGTACATCCACCTGGCTGTCTCAGAAATTGTTGTAAGTGCAGTACTGGTAAGAGAAGAAAAAGTTAAACAATCACCTATCTATTATGTAAGTAAAACTTTACTAGATGCTGAGACTAGATATCCACATCTGGAAAAGTTAGCCTTAGCTTTAATAATGGCATCTAGAAAATTACGACCATATTTTCAGTGCCACCCAATCACCGTTATGACCTCGTATCCTTTAAGAAATATCCTGCATAAACAAGAATTGTCTGGAAGATTAGCCAAGTGGGCCATAGAATTAAGTGAGCTTGAAATAATCTATCAACCTAGGACTGCAATTAAGTCTCAAATGCTAGCTGATTTTGTTGCTGACTTTAGTAATAGCATTGTACCTGAAGTAGAAAAAAAGTTACAACTCTTTAACGATGCCAATCCAGGCCTATGGACCTTGTTCACTGATGGTTCTTCAAATATAAAAGGCACCGACTTAGGCATAGTCTTAATATCACCCACGGGTGAAAAGACACGGCAAGCTATCAAGTGTTATCCTATAACTAACAATGAAGCAGAGTACGAAGNAGCTGATTTTGTTGCTGACTTTAGTAATAGCATTGTACCTGAAGTAGAAAAAAAGTTACAACTCTTTAACGATGCCAATCCAGGCCTATGGACCTTGTTCACTGATGGTTCTTCAAATATAAAAGGCACCGACTTAGGCATAGTCTTAATATCACCCACGGGTGAAAAGACACGGCAAGCTATCAAGTGTTATCCTATTACTAAAAATGAAGCAGGGTACGAAGCTGTTATTGAAGGGCTTTAACTCGCACAGGAGCTCTCAATCGAGCAATTTGTGATCAACAGTGACTCCCAATTGGTAGTAAATCAGATACAGGGGACTTACATCACTCGAGAGACTAGAATGCAATAGTATCTTGAAAAAGACAAGAGCTCGTGAGACAACTCAAAACATGGAAGGTAACGCAAATACCTAGAGAGGAAAATGCAGAAGCAGATGCATTAGCTGACCTCGCAGCAGTCACGGAAGTAAAGAACAAAGACAATGCAGTTGTCGTCCAACTATTTCATTCAATAATAGACTAGGACAGGAATGAGGTAACTTTCAACAACTTAACCTGGGACTAGAGAAACGAAATTGTTAATTTTTTGCATAATGGCACCGTACCTGAAGACAGGAAAGCAACTCAAGCACTTCGCGGGAAAGCTGCACGGTACTGCCTTATTCGCAACTCACTTTATTGCAAGATGTTCGGAGGACCCCTAGCTAAATGCCTCAAACCAAACCAAACGGAATTTGTGATGAAAGAAGTCCACGAAAGACACTGTGGAAATCACTCAGGGGCGAGATCCTTAGTTAAAACCCTAATCAGAGCGGGATATTATTGGCCTAAGATGGAAGAAAAAGCCGAGAACTTCGTATCCAAATGTGACAGGTGCCAAAGGTTTGCCAATAACATGCATCGACCAACGGAATTATTGCATCCGATAATATCCCCATGGCCTTTCATGAAATGGGGGATGGACATAGTGGGACCTCTTCCCACATCTAAAGGGCAGGTGCGGTTTTTACTCGTGCTAACCGACTATTTTACAAAATGGGTAGAGGCAGAAGCGTTAAAACAATTGCGAGAAAAGGAAGTTAAAAGCTTCTTATGGAAAACATAATATGTCGCTTTGGAATACCAAAGGAAATCGTGTGCGATAATGGCCCACAATTCATAGGCTCGCAAATCACAGAATTCTTCTAAAGTTGGCAAATCAAGCGGATTACTTCAACGTCGTACCACCCCATAGCTAATGGTCAAGCTGAGTCAACGAATAAGGTCATCATCAACAATCTAAAGAAGCGGATGGATAAATCCAAAGGAAACTGGCCTGATGAGTTACCAGCGGTACTATGGGCATACAAAACAACTTCAAAAATAGCCATGGGAGAAACTCCGTTCGCACTTGTTTATGACTCAAAAGCCTTAATACCCGTGGAGATTGGCAAACCAGGCATAAGGTTATCAACATCCATGGAGGGAGAAAATGACGACGAATTGACGACCAACTTGGACCTGCTCGAACCACGGAGAGAAGCAGCATTGCTACAGATGGCAGCTCAAAAACAAATCATAGAGCGTTATTACAATCGTAAAGCTCATATCAGGTACTTCAAGATTGGGGACTTTGTCTCAAAAAAGTCTTTCAATCAACGAACAAAGCAGGTGCAGGAAAGCTAAATCAAAACTGGGAAGGACCTTACAAAATCTGAGGCATAGCTGGGAAATGCGCCTATGAGTTGGAAGCTATGGACGACAGAGTTCTACCAACAAACTAGAACGCCATCCACCTAAAGAAGTATTACTTCTAAGGAAAAGAATACCCTCCGTCAGGTATCAAACGTTCGATTTTATTTTGAACATTTAAAAATTTTACTAACTTTTTTAGATGATAGGAATAAAGCTAACCCATCACCAGATGATGATATTAGACCTGCAAAGACGCGAGGAAATAACAAAATTCTCGGTCTGGGGTTACACTTTCTGATGGACGTTTTAAAGGGTTAAGCAGTCATCATCTAAAAAACTATATACCTTTGAGTCCGGAATATTTTTCCCTTTCAGGAAAAGGACCGCAAGGAAGGAATAATCAAGTGCTCGAGATTTCATTCTTCAATGCTCAAACACTTAGGGGACTATACAGTAGTGAAGGCTAAGATGAAGTAAAGAAGACTATCAGAAAGTCAAAAGCTCGAGCCTGAAGACCCATCTACCCAACGAGACAAGTGATACGAGCAGAATCGAAAGAAATCAAAAGAGTCATCCAAATACAAATCCTAATGCAAAAAGCAAAAACCATCGAGTTTGTTCAGGTTGAAAGGCAAAATATTAGTCACGAGAAAGAAATGTACATCTTTATACTTATTCAAAGTTGTTGCAACAAAAACAGTTAGGGGTAAAAGATCATCATCAATGTACTTATTCAAAAAGCTGTTCTCAAATAAAACAGTTATGGATGAAAGATCTAAATCCTTGTATTTTTTCAAGAAACTGTTATCAAATAAAAACAGTTACGAATAAGAAAACATTTCCCTCGTACTTATTAGAAAACTGTTTCCAAAACAGTTGCGGGTAAAAAGCCCAATCTTTATAAAAACTGTTATTAGTAAAAAATAGTTGTTTCCTTGTATTAATATCGAAAAACTGTTACCTATGAAAAACAGTTACGAAATACAAGAGTATATCAAGTCTGTTAAACAAAAACAATTGCAAACATGAGTTTTAGACGATAACCAAACACATGTAAAATGGCATGGAAGTTCAAAAACAAACTTTCCTTAGAAACATTCTTAAACATGTGTAAAATTCCTATCACTCTATTGCATTATCATGAAGTTGAGACGTCTTCTTCATGTCAATTATAAAGGGCCCTCTTCCATAAANAGTGAAACAAAAACTCAACAAAAGTCACATTAGCATTAATATATTAAAATGGCTAAGCAAAAAATTAAGTATTAACTTATACTTAGCCGTATGGAATATTTATATATATATTGAGATGCCCCTAAGTTGTCTTTTGGGGACTTTAAAGAAATCCAAATTTACCCCCGATAGGACTAGGGGTAACCACCAATTGGGACAAAGAAAAGGGGGGGGGGGGNGTTTTAGCTATTTCAGCACTAAGGTCGAAACCCCCTTGACTCATTTCCATCAATGTGTCAAGACGAGAATTCATGTACGCCGAGCTCACATCGACATCAGCACCTCTTCAAGATCTTCATAATCCTTTGCCCATACTTGAAGCTCAGCTCTCAATCCGTCCTTCTCCGCTTCCGCAGCTTCATGGGCGGCCCTTAACAGCACAATCAACTTCTCTAGAGTTTGAGATTTGTCTAAAGCCTTACGAATGTCCTCTTGAGTACAAGTGAGTGATTGCACGAGCTTGCCTGAGTATTCCTCCTTCTTCCCCAACAAGTTTTTCAAGTCTCTAATCTCCTCTGAGGCACGGGACATCTGCTCAGCGAACGAAGACTCCAGAACACTCTTGTCTTTATCATCTTGACTGGAAGAAGCCTTCCCTACTATCAATTCTGCTGCCATGAGTCTCATCTGTTGCTTCAAGGTACTCCTTTCCTCTTGTAAAGCATCCATGTCAATCCTTAGTCTATCATACTGTGCTTTCCAATTATCAGCATCGGCCTGCAACTCTTTTGTCTCCTGGTCCTGTTTGAAATCCTCCTCATAAGCTCCATGCCTATAAGGTTAATCTACAAGATATAAACCAGTCAGATATGGTAAATTTCATATACGAAAATGAAAGAGGATAACTTGCATCATACCTTCAAAGAAGTATGCACGACCTCATTAGCCCATGTAAGACCACCGTGGCTGGCTAGCTTGGCTTTCTCAGAGGGACCTATCAATGTCTTGAGCCACACTTTGAGCTCACCCCTTTTTTTGAAAAGATTCCCCTCAGTTGGAACCTCTATTACCACCTGCCGCATCTCTCTGCTCGAAGACCCTACTTCCTTAACGGAAGGCATGGAAGCAGGCAGAGATGAAACAACGACAGACACAGAGGGTTGAGGAGATGGAGAAGCCACGGGCAAAGCAGCAGGCACGGAGGGTTGAAGAGTCGAGGAAGTTACTAGCACAGCAACAACAGAAGCCGAAATAACCAAAGGAACATACGAGACAGCTTCTCTGAAAGAAGCAGGAAAGACAGCAGCCAAAGGGACATCGTTAGGAGCAAGATCAACACCTTCATGAATAGGGGAACTTGAAACATCATCAAGGACAGAGGGATCAACCACAAACAAGGAAGGCAAGGTCAAGGGCGTAATATCATCATCTGAAACCACCCGCCTTCTTCATGGCCTGTGTACTAAAGCACCTTCTTTTTCTTCTATGGAACGAGACTCACCAAGATGAACTAACAATAATTTCTTGGGCCTGAGCCAAAGACATCTTTGAAATAGATAAAGCAGACACTCCACGAGCAGAGAAACCTATTAAAAGGGAAAAAGTCAAACGACAATGAAAGAAGAGACTCGAGTAAGGAAAAAAGCAAGAATAAGAGCTTCACTTACCGTGGGTCTTTACATGCCAACCATACCTCCCAGCAAGGTACTTCCAAGATCTCTCTTCTAAAGGAGCAACGGACAATAGTTTTTCTACCCAGTCACGGATACCAGAGACATTCTCAACAGTATCCATGATTGCTGAGAGAAGAAGAAACATATACGGTGTTAATAAAACATCTCAAGTCAAAATGAGGAGAAGTAAATAAATGTGAACTAAATCATAATCACGTGCACGATTCCACTTCTCAGGGAAGGGAAGATTTTCTTCACCCACTAAACCAACAGTGGGTACAACAACATACCGGAGGTACCAACCCCTATCCTTATCATCTCCAGGGGTTACCAGCACTCTTTTGCTTCTAGCAGTCAGAGTAAAAGCCCCTTCATGAAATAAGGTAGGAGAGTAGAGGTGAATAAGATGGTTGAAAGTAAAAGGAACCGAGGCTAAAGAAGCCAAACTCCTAAGACATGCGACAACTCGCCACACAAGCGGACCGACTTGTCCTAAGCAAATATTGAAAAAACAAAAGAATTCAATTATGACTGGGTCAATGGGGGATCTAAAACCTAGATTGAAAGAGTAGGTATAAACAAAAGAATATCCCGTCTTGTAAGACATTATTCTTCGATTACTATTCAGAATATAAACAAGGAAATCAGGACTCCAAAAGCACTCCCTACGAACAAGAGAAGTTTGACCCTCAGTTATAAGGTTTGGATACCTTTCGACACTATCAAGGTAAGAAGATTGGTCTACAAGAACTTGACTATCCCTAGCAAAAAAAAAAATCAGCAGGGACAATTTCATCAACTCTAGGTTCACGAAGGCGTTCACTTCTACCTCTAGACAAAGATCGAGAAACTCTAAACCTCGGAGAAACTAGAGATCTAGTGGAAGGAGAAGGAGCTATCTGAGAAGAAGAGGAGCCCCTTGAAGGAGTGGATCCTAAACTTCTAAGTCTACCACCCCTCCGGCTCCTAGTCGGAGCAGAAGAGGGCGTTAAATTTTCAATATCTATTACTCCCTGAGGTTGGATTGAAGAAGACATGTTTACAAAGGCAAGAAGAAAGTTCTTTACAAAAGACAAAGTTAGAAAAGTGTTTCATGGAAGCAAAGAAAAGAAGAAAGGTATTTATACTTGAGGACAACCGTCAAACATGGGAAAAAGAAAAAAAATAATGATGAAAAGTCATAATTGAAGATGTCACTTCGGGACTGGCACAACCGCAAAAAGCCCTAAAAGGTGCCGAGTAAATGCAGAACCAATCCGAAAAGGACACGTGGTATGAGCATTAAATGGAAGTGACAAATGATGCCTATGATACAGAGAAGGATACAGTGATTCGAGGAAAAGCGACAGAAAAATATTCCCGCCATAAATGAATATCCACTTACCAAATATTAATCGTTAAATATATGGTAAGTGGGGGACTATCTGTATTGGTAAAAAAGAGTTTCACACGTAAGCTAGCTTTTGACAACTCAGCCAATCTCGTGGACACATGAAAATGCGACAGTTGGATGTGATTCTTCGAAGAGGTACGGAACAAAGAGGAACGATTCAGTAAACCCTCGAGTTTATCAGCCACGGGAAACCCAACCTGATCAAAATAAGGGAGAGGCACGGTCAACATGAATCTAGACAAAGTTACGGGCAGATTCAAAGACCCACAATTGATTACTCGAACGTTATGTAACCGTACTCCAATTACCGTTATCCTTTGTAACGCCTCATTAATGTCATAATTAGTCATTAATGAGCAACCATAACTAGAGTTGTACGTTATAGGAATATCCTACATAAGGGAGGGGAATACAACTTGTTAAGCCATCTGATTCTCGAATATAATTGACTACGATTTTCTATATTTCTGCAATATTGTCTGTTATTAATTTTTCTCTATTTTCTTGATTATCAGTAACCCGTGTTCATCTTAAAAATAGCTTTAGTAAAAAGGTCTAATTCTTTGGTTAAACACCAGAGGCCTCAGGCTGATTTCGGGTGGTTAACGGATCATTTTGGACTTGTGAGAAATTGCAGATTTCTGATGTCTCTAATTCTGGTTTCCTTCTTCGTGTTCACGAATGGAGTCCCGCGTTTGCGAAGAGGAGCTGGAGCCAGGATGAGAATTGCTCTTCGCGTTCACGAAGTAGGGGCCGCATACGCAAAGGTTTGTTCAACAGTGCATCACGAACGCATGAAAGGGCATCACGTTCACGTAGATGAAGTAGAGCAGCTGGGACCTCAAGACTTTGTTCTACACGTTTGTGTAGTGGAGATCGCATTCGCGAAGCAGTAGGCAGTGGAAGCCACGCGTCCACGAGAGGTCACTCGCATTCGCGAAAGAGGGATTTTGGTTAGTGATTAATTGTCCAACGCACACGCGAGGGTGTGGCCGCGTTTGCGAAGAAGGAAATACCTGGGCAGTTTATAAAATTTCAAAAATAAGGGTTTAGCCATTTTTATCAAAACTTGAGATAGAGAGCTCGGAATTGGACGACATTTTGGGGGCTTATCAGAGAAAGCTATTTGGTAATGATTCTTGATATGATTATATTCCATTAATCTATAGTTGATTTGTTACACCCCATGTTTTCGTACGTGGAAGTACGCCATAAGTAAATCGATATAAGCTCGGAAATGAGATGTTACATTTCATATTTTTGCGCGATAGATTTTTGTCGTAAGTTAATCGACGTAAGCTAGGGAATGAGATTTATTTTGGGATTATAAGTATTACATTATTTCAAACAAGTGATAAATGAATTTGTGAAGGTGAAAGGGTAAGCAAATCGAAGAAGATGAGTTTCCTCGAAGTTTGACATTTTGGGATAAAATACGATCCGAGCAATAATACCCGATATTTATGGACTAGTACCATACAAGGCACTACATGACCATGATAGTAAGGTGTATAAAGTGTCTTAAAAGTGAGTAGTATTTTAAGTAATTTGAGATGATTCTTAATTATGTGGGTAATAGATTAATTATTGGGTAATTAATTAAAGAGTGGGATAAGATTTAACCCCTCCACCAGACGTGGCAAGTAACCCCTTTCCCTATAATGATTAAGCACTAAAGGATGCAAGGTGTCACACTTTTAAAGAAATGTGACGCCAAGCATTAATTAAAGGGAGCCACCTAAAGTTAAAGATAATTCCCTAACTAAATTCCCTTTCTAATTCCTTAGAAACATTCTGCCAAGAACATTACAATAAAATCATTCTAATCCAAGGCAATTCCCTTTCTAACCCCTTAGAAAGATTCTTCCAAGAACATTAAAATACAATCATTCTAATCCAAGGAGCATAGGACGTGAATTCTTTTTCCAAATAGCAACACTTAATATTTGGAATACAACACTTCGTATCAGAATGTTAGCAATTCCAACAAGAATTATTAGAACCTTAGCAACGTAAAATTTTGCGATTCTAAAGGAGTACGGTGCAAACTATTTCAAGAATATCATACGAATTTTTACCTACTCCAGGTATGTTAAGGCTATCCCTTCTTTCATTTTGCATGGTCAGAATTATACTGAAGAAACGAGCAAATACACAATTTCTATAAATTACTCTATTCATAGAAATAGTAGGGGTGTCTATATTCTTGATTCCCCATGAAAAATATTATTATTTTCTGTTCACGGGTCTCAGAATAATACGCAGTTGGAAAAGTTTATCTGGAAGGAATATGAAAATTATTACGTACTTTTCATGCATTTCATACATGTGCATTGACCCATGACCAGATGGCGTTATATACGCGTATATATGTAAATATATGTATATGGGATATGGGAAAAGGTTATGGTGTTATATATGCACCACCACCCGATCAGCTAGTATATGATGATGATGGATCCCACAGTGGCTGAAATATTGTTCAAACAGCATTATATACGCGTATATATCTATGTATATTCAAACGGTGTTATATACGCATATATATGTATGTGTATATATATATGTATATGGGATATGGGAAAGGTTATGACGTTATATACGCACCACCACCTGATCAGCTGGTATACGATGATAATTTTGCCCACAGTGGCTGATATGGTACGATGGGATGCCCTCAAAGGCTGATGATGCTGTGAAACATGTACCTGTGCACGACATGACATTCATACACATATGCATGACGTTAAAAGTAATTTATTATTTACAAAGTTATTCAGACTTACGGGTTGAGTCATGTACTCTATATGCCATCCATGTCTCTTATGTATTTGTTTATGTGCCTTACATACTCGGTACATTATTTGTAGTGATGTCCCGTTTGCCAGGGGACGCTGCATTTCATGCCTGGAGGTCCCGATAGACAGGTCGAGAGCCCTTAAAGTAGGCTATCAGCTCAGCGGAAGATGTTGATGCACTCCATTTTCTTCGGAGTTTCTTGTTTGGTTAGTATGATTTAGACATGTATTTTTTGGCATGGCGGGACTCTGTCCCGACCTTTACGACATTTATGTACTCTTAGAGGCTTGTAGATATATGTCGTCTACGTGAAAGATTGTACGGCCTTGTTGGCCTATGTTTTGAGTTTATACATGATTATGTTGGCCTATTAGGCTCGTATGTCACATGTATATGATGATGTGAAAAGAAAGATAAGTTACGTTGGTGCTCGGTTGAGTAAGGTACCGGGTGCCGCTGCGGCCCATCGATTTGGGTCGTTACAAAAGTGGTATCAGAGCAAGTTCTGTCCTAGGGAGTCTACAAGCCGTGTATAGTAGAGTCTTGTTTATGGGTGTGTCGTGCACCACACTTATGAGCAGGAGGCTACAGGGCATTTAGTATTGTCACTATTTCTTCTTACTCTAGATTGTGTGGTAGAGCTCAGTCATAGGAGTTCAAATTCCTAAATCCTATTCATAATAAGATGATACCTATATCCGGAAAGAAGGTTGGAAGAGAGATAGTTGAGAAAATCTGAGTCAGAGGAATTGAATTTTTGTATGACGCCTACGATAAGTAAATGTGAGGTTTTTAAGCAGATCATAGGTGTACTGAAAGGTGTAAGCTTCCTGATAAGAAGCCTTAAGGCAAGAACGCCTATCAATCTTTATGGTGAAGGAAAATGAGAGATTAAGAAGATAAGTACAAGTTTTAGTAAGTAAAAGGTGAAAGGTGAAAAAGGGTACGAGGTACCCAGTTAATGAAGGTTAGCAACGTTTGTAATTGAGGCAGAGAAGCATAAGATTTTTGAGTTATATTCAATAGTAACAGAGGTATATATAATTGGTCGCACCCTCTCCAGATATGCCCTATGGGGGTTAACAGAAGTAGTATAAGAAGATATAATGGATGAATTGTTTGCATCAGTTGACATTTCCAAAGGATGTTGCAAATGTTCTAATAGATCTCTTTATGAGACACCCAGATGGTACACTCTAAAATAGTGAAGCCAGATATAAGTACTACAAAGACATGAACTATAAGCCTTGAGGGGATATATACTACCTTAGTGTGGCTCGCGTCCCTAGTAAAGCGAGAACATTAAGAAACTTGATGATCCACTGGATGGAGCAAAGGGAAGCTGAAAGCAAAAGAATGTCTTGTTCGAGTTTTCAGAATAAAGTGGTAAGCATAAATGTTAGTAGGAAATAATAAAAGAGTTAATGAAGCATTATGAGTAAGATGTGGTACATGGATGACAACGGTCGATCAAAATATGACAATATTACAAAATCTATAGTCATGCGAAGGAAGAAACGAGAAGTGACAGGCCTTAGGAAAACAAAAGAATATAGGTCATACAATCATGTCCTCATTCCAAGAAATAAATTTGCAACTCTAGAATGATTACCAAGAGGAAAAGTTAGATCCCAGAGTAATAGAACCAGTATGGATTGGTGAACAAGATAAACTAAACATGAATTAGGGACTGAGTGACTGGTGATAGTCGCCATCATAAGAACTTCGGATTTTGTTTCGCTAATGATAGAATGGACGACAAAAGAAGATTCATGAGAAATTCAGAGAATGATCATTCAGGAAGACGCTTCCCTACAGCAAGCAATGTGAGCAAAGTTCAGCTTAAGGGGCTGTATGTGCCAGATATACTAAATTTCACCCTCGTGAGTAAGGGATTTTTCTATCCTTAGTACGGGAGGATTAGCGCAAGGTGAGTAAGAGTTATCGATAATGTGGAAGGATGCCAAAGATGAAGAGGTGAAACATCTATAGGCAGGTCATCGTAGCTCCAACTCTTAGTTCTCCCCTAAAGGGGGGAATATGGGATGATAAGAGGAAGAATATGATAAAAAATGAGAAAGGGATGAGATTGAACTTATCCAAATGCTACAAATATTCTATTATTTCAGAACATTATGCAAATGCGATGTCAAGGAAAAGAAGTAAGGGCTCCTGCCCGAGATGTTATTGATAATTAATGAGCCAGTGCGAGACGTAAGCTAAGACCAAGGAAATAACCCAAGTAAGACTTCGGGGAATATTGACATGAGGATGGGTCGACAATTAGTTAGTAGTTGATTCAAGAAGAGCCTAGCTATGGCTACTCAAGAGGATACAGAACAAGACAGCAGGTCGTGCAAGATAAAGATATTAAAACCCAATATAGTGAATTTAGCCCCATGGTTATGACATTGTAATACTTGAGAAATATTCAAATAGGAGTGGGGGTAGTTAAAGGTACCATATGAATGTTATGGGGATAAAAGAAAGTGACATGCAGTCAAAATATCAGTTCAGAAGCAACCATACAAGCACAAGGGCATGGAAGTAAGCAACTATGGATGATTATAGGCAAGTAAGGACATCAAAAAGGCCCGTAATAAGCTCACAACTTTATGACAGTCAAAGATTCTCCCTAAGTACTACAATGAAAAACTAATTGAGGAAATAAGAAAGAAGGCTTCAACTTAAGCACAAGGACCTAAAGAGGAAATGGTCGTGCAACAACAATCTCGCAACAACATTGTAAGCATTCCCAAGGTAAGTTGCACCTACCGTGGCTAATGAACAGGGAGTAAAATCAGAAGTGATATTCAGGATCATATGAGTTGTATGAAATTTCAATATATATAGGCACTAAGATAAGCTAAGTATGGACGCAACAAGGAGGTAAAAAAGATTAGGAAAAGTAATAGCTTACGTTGAAAGAAGGGTAAGATGGAACAAAAGAATTATTTGATCAATGATCCATAGTTAGTACGTTATGGATACACTCAAGATCTTGGAGCATTATCCAGGCAGCATATTTGTTGACAATCATACGACCATAGAAGACTCCGATATTAGTTTAAAGAAATAATTAAGCCTAGGGCATAGACAAAGGATTGAATCGTTAGAAGATTGTATCATGGATATTCCATAGAGCCCACGAAAGGCTAAAATTAATACCTAACACCATGAGCCGCAGATTGGACTATAGCTTAAGCCTACACAAAGGTTGATCAAAAGAAGGATGAAACTAAAGAGTTACATCAACTAAGTAAATGGAGAGTCTGATTACTGGACCCAGAAAATTATTGACCTCGAGATTCAGAACATTGCAGGATCACTCTTAATATCAGAGGTACAAGAGAGAAAGTATACAAACCATATTCTATAATGGCCCTACGATAAAGCTAGTTAGAAAAGTACCAGCCTCATAAGAAGTCAGTACGAAGCTCTCACCGGACTATGGATGCACCAGAGGTACAAGTATTATAATACAATTTCAAGTTATGGACGGGAATTATACCTATGTGGAAGGGAGGAAATGAAAGAAATAGAAGATACGATGTAAGATTTTAAGGTAGTAAGGTAAATGTGAACAACGTACAAGATACTCAAATGCAGAAGGTTGTGAATAGTCCTTACTTCAAATAAAAGGCTAGAAGTGTGGGGATTCAATATCCATGAATGATAGTGGCATCATCAGTGGCATATCTTCTAGTTGATTATTTATAGGTATCTAGAGGTCTAGTTAAGAAAGTGAAGAAGAGTTAGAGACGAAGTGATGTCTTGCTTGATGTTCTAAAATAACACAAGGAAATTCAAGAAAGTATAAGGAAGATTACGAGTAGAATAAATAGATATGTATAGATTTCAAGCTAAAGTATGGTAAAGCGGCAAGGTTTTAGGAAGACAAGAGTAAAGATAAGAAAGGGCAGTGAGAAGGTGACGAGAATGGATTAGTCCTCAGGATTAGGCCCATGAAAACAAAGGAGCTGATGGCTTCTCTATGTTATAGTAAGCTCAATATAGCCTGAATGAACTCAAAGGAGTTACTCTTCATAAGTAGCATTTAGAAGAGATGGAATGTTGCCCTAATAGTAGAATAAGGGTGTAATTGTGATAGATAAAGGATGACGTTTGGGCCTTCGATTAAGTAATGATTTGAAGAAAAAAAGAAGAAGAAGGGATTCATGAATTGTACGGGATTAAAATACCCACGTAAGAGAATCACCTTAGGATGCTATAGAATACGATTATTGAAGTATAATATCACCGCTAAGTGGATCAGGAAAATCACTTCGAATATTCCTTGATGCTACGTAAGCCCTAGTGGCAAAGTATTACGTAAGAAGTTTCAAGTTATCAGAGGTATATTGTAGATCAATATTGAGGTGAATCAACAATGGCTGGACAAAAGTCACAAAGTATGAGATGAGATTAGATCGTCATTATAAAGACGAGCAGTAGTGAGGAAGCCTTAAAGGACATAGATTTATACATATGGAATAAGCAACGATATTAAGTTGGGATTTGATAGCAGACCTCAGCAATAATAAATTATAGTAAGAGTTATGGCAGTAAATTCATATGGATGGTTAAGAGGACCTATGCGATAAGATATAGCAATATTCGTGAATTCAACAAAGTACCAAGCGAAGAACTTTAGTATACTCATAGATTCCCAAAGGGACATCTTATCAAGCTCTGTATATGAAGCCTGGAGATTGGCACACTTACAAGGTTAATGTCGTACAAGCTGCATAATGGAAGGTAGCAACAGTTACGAGATTGGAGGGATTCTGACTACAAGTTATGGTGTGAGAAGGAGGACTAAGGGGGGAATGCCCTGACCTTTGGAGTTATTCGCTGAGCAGTTTCCTAGATGGAAAGGAAAGTATTAAAGTATCAGGAGATATAAGTTATGAAAATAACAAGTGCATCAGTCAAAATTTGAGGACGGATGTTCCAAAGGGAGGAATAATGTTACACCCCATGTTTTCGTACGTGGAAGTACACCATAAGTAAATCGATATAAGCTCGGAAATGAGATGTTACATTCCATATTTTTGCGCGATAAAATTTCATCTTAAGTTAATTGACGTAAGCTAGGGAATGAGATTTATTTTGGGATTATAAGTATTACATTATTTCAAACAAGTGATAAGTGAATTCATGAAGGTGAAAGGGTAAGCAAATGGAAGAATATGAGTTTCGTCGAAGTTTGACATTTTGGGATAAAATACGATCCGAGCAATAATACCCGATATTTATGGACTAGTACCATACAAGGCACCATATGGACATGATAGTAAGGTGTATAAAGTGTGTTAAAAGTGAGTAGTATTTTAAGTAATTTGAGATGATTATTAATTAGATGGGTAATAGATTAATTATTGGGTAATTAATTAAAGAGTGGGATAAGATTTAACCCCTCCCCCAAACGTGGAAAGTAACCCCTTTCCCTTTAATGACTAAGAGCCAAAGGATGCAAGGTGTCACACTTTTAAAGAAATGTGACACTAAGCATTAATTAAAGGGAGCCACCTAAAGTTAAAGATAATTCCCTAACTCAATTCCCTTTCTAATTCTTTAGAAAGATTCTTCCAAGAACATTACAATACAATCATTTTAATCCAAGGCAATTCCCTTCCTAATCCCTTAGAAAGATTCTGCCAAGAATATTACAATACAATCATTCTAATCCAAGGAGCATAGGATGTGAATTCTTTTTCCAAATAGCAATATTTTATATTTGGAATACAACACTTCGTATCATAATGTTAGCAATTCCAACAAGAATTATTAGAACCTTAGCAACGTAAAATTTTGCGGTTCTAAAGGAGTACGGTGCAACCTATTTCAAGAATATCATATGAATTTTTACCCACTCCAGGTATGTTAAGGCTATCCCTTCTTTCTTTTGGCATGGTCCAAATTATACTGAAGAAACGAGAAAATACACAGTTTCTCTAAATTACTCTATTCATAGAAATATTAGGGGTGTCTATATTCTTGATTCCCCATGAGAAATATTATTATTTTCTATTCATGGGTCTCAGAATAATACGCAGTTGGAAAAGTTTATCCGGAAGGAATATGGAAATTATTACGTACTTTTCATGCATTTCATACATGTGCATTGACCCATGACCATATGGCGCTATATACGCGTATATATGTAAATATATGTATATGGGATATGGGAAAAGGTTACAGTGTTATATACGCACCACCACCTGATGGTATATAATGAAGATGTTGCCCACAGTGGCTGAAATATGGTTCAAATGGCGTTATATACGCATACACACACACACACACACACACACACACACACACACACACATATATATATATGTGTGTGTGTGTGTGTATGTATAATGAAACGGCATTATATACACGTATATATGTATGTATATATATGTATATGGGATATGGGAAATGTTATGGCGTTATATAAGCACCACCACTTGATCAGCTGGTATAGGATGATGATTTTGCCCACAGTGGCCGATATGATATGATGGGATGTCCTCAGAGGCTGATGATGTTATGAAACATGTACCTATGCACGGCATGACATTCATACGCATATGCATGACGCTAAAAGTAATTTATGATTTACAAAGTTATTCAGACTTACAGGTTGAGTCATGTACTCTATATGTAATCCATGTCTCTTATGTATTTATTTATGTGCCTTACATACTCGGTACATTATTCGTACTGACGTCCCTTTTGCTTGGGAACGCTGTGTTTCATGCCCGCATGTCCCGATAGACAGGTGGAGAGCCCTCTAAGTAAGCTATCAGCTCAGCAGAAGATGTTGGTGCACTCTATTTGCTTCGGAGTTTCTTGTTTGGTTAGTATGATTTAGACGTGTATTGTTTGGCATGGTGGGACTCTGTCCCGACCTTTATGACATTTATGTACTCTTAGAGGCTTGTAGACATATGTCGTGTACGTGAAAGATTGTACGGCCTTGTTGGCCTATGTTTTGAGTTTATAAATGATTATGTTGGCCTATTAGGCTCGTACGTCACATATATATGATGATGTAATAAGAAATATACTTTACGTTGGTGCTCGGTTGAGTAAGGTACCAGATGCCCGTCGCGGCCCATCGGTTTGGGTCGTGACATGATTCCGCCTTTTAATTTCGGATTTGGGTTGAAACATTTAGGAAAAATGGGAAAAGTTCTTCAACCGAATCTTTGAGTTTTGATTGGGATTTTGATATCGGATTTGGATAATTTTTGTATCAGTGTACTCGTGAGTGAATGGGTGTTCATTTTTTGTAACTTTTACCCGATTCCGAGACGTGGGCCCAGGTCATTTTTTGGGACGATTTTCTTATTTCTTGCTTAAGCCTTGATTTCATTAATTAGATTAGTTTCTTATAGTTGTATTTATTATGTAATTTATTTTGGCTAGATTTGGGCCATTCAAAGATGGAAAATCGTGGAAAAGGCATTGTTATTGATTGATTGAGCTTGGTTCGAGGTAAGTGGCTTGCCTAACCTTGTGTGGGAGATATCCCCTTTGGATTTGGTTCTTTTGTGATATGTGAGTGCCGTTACGCGAGGTGAAAAGTGCGTAAATGGGATATTTGTTGTAAAACCCAATTTTTACTGAGTATTAACTTGTTTCCATCTTAATTGAGTTATACCAGCATCTGTAGTAATCATGTTTAGGCTAATATCGCATGTCTATGTTCTTTAACTTCTTAATTGAACTCTGTGCAGCATGCCTAGTTGATTTCTTGTTTTTCCTTGATCTTTACAGTCTTAACTGTAGAATTCTTGTTGTTAACTGTTGTATTTGTCGGTTTGAGCGATATGTTTACTTTTGAGACTACGAGGCGATACCTCGGGAGTTCTCCCTACAAATTTACTTTGAGACTATGAGGCAGTACCTGGGGTGTTCTCCATGAACATTTACTTTGAGACTACAAGACGGTACCTCGGGAGTTCTCCCTGCACAATTACTTTTGAGACTACGAGGCGGTACTTTGGGAGATCTCTTCTCATATTTACCTTGGGGCTACGAGACGGTATCTCGGGAGATCCCCTGCTATTTACCTCTGTGTATTGTACTGTTATTTTCCTGTGTTTTCCTTTTTTTAAAATTCCAGTCTTTTATTATTTTGCTACATTCTCCTGCTTTATTTATTTTATACTAGTGGGCGCTGACTTGACCTCTTCACTACTCGAATGAGTTTAGGCTTAGCACTTGCTGGGTACCGTTGTGGTATACTCATGCTACTCTTCTACACATGTTTTGTGTGCATATCCCGGGACTTCTTATCAGCCACGTCATCGGTGAGTAGTGACAATTTGGAGACTTAAAGGTATATTTACCGCGTCAATAGACCTCGGAGTCCCCCTCTATTCTCTCCTATGTCATTTACATTCCGTACATCTTTTATTAGACTCTAGTGTATATAGATACTAGTTTTCTTCTATAGCTTGTGACTTATGATGTTCCAGGTTTTGGGAATATTGTATATTGCTAGGGTGTTGGTTATTGTACATGCCGAGCGGCATTTCTACCAGTTATTTGGTTATCTGTTGCAGTTAGTTGTTAAGTTTTACTTTTATTTTTGTTATTTTCGCAATTTGTTTACCTAGTCGTAGAGACTAGGTGTCGTCACAATATTTTACGAAGGGAGTTTTGGGTCGTGACAACAGTAGAAAGTACAAAATACTCCCACGAGCTTCTAGGTTAAGGCCATAAATTTAATCACGGGAAAATATACCTGTATTTGTAAACCTGCTATAAAGAAAAAAGTTACGAAAATGTTGCATGAGCTTATTTATTTGAATGTTCAAAAAATAAAACTTTTTCAAATTACTTCATGTTTCATATCTTTTCACCAATATGAAGATGATGCATCATCTTCATAAGTGTTGTTAGTATAAAAGGGCCCTCGTTTATAAAAAAAAGCTTGTACATATCAAAGACGCGGTCTACTAAAGCATTTTTAATGCAAGTATAAGCTCAAAAACTTTAGAAAGCAGAGAAGCATAATATGCAACAAAGAGATATTTATATCATCAACCCAAAAAACGGGGGCGGAAAACCTTCCGAAAACTATTCAAAAAACAAGAAGACAATTTCAACAAAAACCAAAACAAAATCAAACTACTTCGCAAAAACCAAGGAAAAAAACTAGGCATCATCATCCACAGGAGAAGAAGGATTAACTTGATAAGATGAGGGTTGAGTATCAGATTCAACAGAAGTAAGTCCATCACCATCAGCTTTGGTACCTTCATCCTCAGGTGCTGAGAAGCTTTGACGCTGCTGAGTCTGTTCAATCGTCTCTTTAGCCTTTACAATTTCAGCATTAAGGTCAAAGCGCTCCTGACTAACTTCAGTTAGAGTCTCAAAGCGAGTGTTCAAGAAAGCACAACTAACATCAAGTGTTAACTTGTCTTCAAGGGCCTCATAATCCTTCTTCCACTGCTCAATTTCAACTTTGAACTATTCTTTTTCTGCTTCTGAGGCTTCATAAGATCCCTTTAAAGGAGTAAGAGAACTCTCAAGGAACCAAATCTTGTCCGATGAGGCATGGAGGTCTTCTTGAGCCTGGGTGAGCATTTGTACTAGATCACCTGCATACACCTCTTTTTTGTTAAGAAGCTCTTTCAAGTTTCTTATTTCTTTAGTTTCCTTGGAGTGTTATTCATCAAAATGAGGATTCCAATCTATCCTTGTCTTTTTCAACTTTATTGGAAGAAGCTTTTAAAACCGCTAGTTCGGCGGTGATTATCCTTAGTTGTTGTTCTAAATCACCTTTCTCCTCAGCAATAACGGCTTTCTCCTGTTGAAGGCCTTCGAATTGCTCTTTCCAATTATCAGCCTCGGTGCGCAACTCAATCATCTGTTGATCTGTCCAAGAAATCATTTTCATAAGCTCCGTACCTGTCAAATTGATCTATAAAAAGACAAAAAAATGGGAGTTACGAACATGAAATCAAGGAGAAGAAAGTAAAAGTGTAAAGTTATACCTTGAGGGAATAATGGATAATGTCATTCATCAGGGTCAAAGAACTGTGACACTCGAGCTTTGTCCTTTTCACGGGACCAAGCAATGATTTAACCATACTGCAGCTCGTCCATATTTCTTCAAAAGATTCCCAACATTAGGGACTTCAATTAGAACTCTCTTCATACCCCGTCTACTTGTCGAAGGCTCAGCTTCTTCACGAGAAACAACAATGGGGGCAACTACTGGGTTGACTGTAGGCGGAGAAACAAGGGGATTAACAACGGGAGCAACTGATGTCATCGGAAGAGAGGCAGTGGCGGCTCTTCTGAGACAGGACCAAATTCTTCTTCACCATCAAAACCTTGGGCAAAGAGCCTGCCAATGGGACTTGGGGGGAGGGGGAGTTATCAAAATTGCAAGCATCTTCATTAGAGATATCCAAATGGACATCCTCTGGTTCATCAACGAGACTAAAAGGAATTGAACTTGGAGTGGGATCCTGAGAGACATGGGCTTCATCATCTGAAAGCACGTGCTTTCTGACTCATGGTTTCCTCATTAAGGAACCTTCTTCAGTATCCTCTTCATCTTCAGATCCACGGGCTTCAACATTCTTCCTCTTAGAAGAAGATACACTTAAAAGCTGTTCTTGTGCAGAGCTTATAAAAAGTCTCGCATAAGGAACAGAAACGGGGATGATGCCACGAATGGCAAACCCTAAAAAAAAAAAATAGTATATGTATTAAAAGAAAGGAACAAACAAAGAGAAGAGAAACCATGAGAATAAAAACTTTTAATGTGAGTGTTCACTTTCCATCCAAATTTCTGTGAAAGGAACTTCCAGGACCCCTTATCCATAGGAGCAGCAATCAACATTTTCTCTACCAAGCATGGAAGTCAAGAATTTCTTCGAAAACTAGTTGCTGAAAAAAATGAACATACACTCATGTAAAGAAAATCAAAACATCAAGAAAAGTAAGGAAATAGGAGGAAAAATACTTACGTGCAAAGTTCCACTTTTCAGGGAAGTGCATGTTTTCATCACCCACTAACCCATGACTAGGGGCGGCAACAAATCAAGCATACCAGCCACGGTCACGGTCAACCTCGGAGATGACTAAAACCCTTTTACTTCTAGTCGCGAGGGAAAAGACACCTTCACAAAACAGTTTCATAGAATATAAGTGGAGCAAGTGACGGAAGGTAAGCGGAAACTAAAACCAACGAGTAACAAAGGAAAACAACTGCCCTCCACACGATGAGACCTATTTGACCGAGGCAAATATTGAAGTAGAGGCAGAACTCAATAATCACGGGGTCAATGGGAGGAGCAAATCCTAAAGTAAAAGGATAGGTGTAAACAACAGAAGAACCTTCATAATAAGAGGTGATTCTTTGGTTAGCACCAGGAATCATCACTAGAAAATCCGGTTTGCAGTGTCATTCACGTCGAACCAAGAAAAGAAGTCCTAGAGTAATGAAGCTTGGGTAATTTTCAGAGGGATTAAGTGAAGCTATGGAAAAACACCCCATTTTCTCATAGCTTCACGATCTGATACAAAAGAAAACTCTTGTATGACAATCTCAGAAACAATAGGTTCTCACATGGGTTCGTTCTGATCTCTCCCCTTAGAGGAAGATCAAAGAGTTAAGGGAGCTCTAGCCATAGAAGAAGATAGCTTAGCAATACTACTTTGAGGAGTAGAATTACGAGTGGATAGTGAACCTAAACTACAGTGTCTGCCACCTCTTCTACTCCTGGTGGAGGCGGTAGAAAGAGGAAGTTCATCAACGATCACCACTTTACGTGGGTCTGATGATGAAGAACAATTTTGAGGACGTGAAGACATCTTTAATGGAGGATATACAGGAAAAAGATGAAGAAGTACAAGAAAACTTAGAAAGATAAATGCAAGGAAGAAGAAATAGACTTTCGAATTGAGTGAGATGAGATTTATAGGGAAAGAAACCGTCATCAGAGTTGGTCATTATGAATTGTCATAATGGAACCGTCACTTCGTTACTGATAAAGCCGCAGAAAAATCCTAAAAATGTGCTGAAAATCGCAAAACCAATAACAATGAGACACGTGTCTTGAGCATTAAATAGACATGACATATGTCACATAGGTTTTGAAGAAGACGTTATGTTACTCGGGAAAAAGCAGCAAAGAATTCCCGCCATAAATACTTACCACATCCTGAATATTCAGTTGAGAAAATTCAGAAAGTGGGGGGACTATCTGTATTGGTGAAAAAAGGCATGACACATGCATTACCATCAATGAGACAAGTGGCACTTTCAATCAAGCGAATTAAAGAATTCAAGAAGGTGCGGTAGAAACACCCCCGATGTTTCATTAGAAAAGGAATCGGTCTTAACAACTGGAAAAAAAGAAATAGGAAAAAAAAAAGATAAAGACCATAAAATGGGAAGGTTCATGAAACTTTTATAAATAAGAAAGGGAAATCGACAATGATCGTGGTTATGAGGAATCATCAGTTATTAATGCTATCATTACAATTATATATGGTAACGAGCAATCAAAGCAATTAATGCCATTAACAAAACATAATTGAGTAGGAAAACCATTATAACTATGTACCCTTATATAAAGACTCGGTCCTTATTTGTAAAGACACCTGGATTTTTATCAATATATGTAATTATTCTTTTGCTTTATTCAAAAAGATTCAAACTGCAATTTTGGGAGAGATTAGTGATCTTCTTTGAGTTTTCTTTCCTTGTCTATTATTTTCATTATTCTTCAAATTACCTATAAAGTGAATTAATTTTAATTATCAGTAACCTGATTTTTTCTTGATATTAACTTTGGCCGAAAAATCTATTGTTGAGTTAAACAGACGCGGTGGATTGTTATGCATGACATATAGGGGGTACTCGCCCTCAGTCGAATTATGGAGCGAATCTTGTTCAATATCGATTATGGATGAACAATTACCGAAAAAGAAATTTTTTTACCTCTTTTAAATTTATACTAGGACTGAAATTCTCCTACTATATAAAGGGGAGTTTTTCTTTAGTCTGAATTGATCAGGAAGAGTTGGTAGTGATTGAAAGATTCCATCAATTAGAAGATGACCCAAATTAATAGCATGAAACTAAAATGAAGTTAATTAGAAGCAAAAAAGAAAAAGTTAATCAATTTAACAATTGGGGAAATCAAAGACCATATATTATCTCTCACCCATAAGAACCAACCAATTCTCAGCTAGTTAATTTAATTTATTCTTTAATTTAATTATTTAAATCATTCACATTTAGCTATCTGCTTTTGTTTAGACGATTAGGTGACAATTCGATTTTAAGTGCAAGACACATTGCGCGATATTATGCAATATAACGTTACAGTTTGTATCCTCATCAAGATTGACAAATATTGGAGAGCTTACACACTACATAGCAACGTCTCTTGCTCTAACAATATAGGACCATATTAAATAAAGTTGACCAAAAAAAACAACAAGAGATACTAATAAATATTTTGGATAACTTAGGAGCCGTGAAACAAGAGCTTGTTCTCCCATGACTTTTGAATTAAAAATAGATATATATTTTAGAATTCACCTCTTTAATTTCTATTCGTGATACATAAATTCTGAATCGACCATCACTACTGACGTATTTTTTGTGTTTTACTTTTAATTTTTCCCGAGGCAGCAAAGTTGGTAAGCACAAAGACGACAACTACAGCTTCGAGGAAAGCATAGATCACAACTGCAATCCCCAAATCCAAACACTAGCAAACTTCTGTTCCATATCTCTTCTTCTGTAACATTTTTTGTACTATGGCTGGTTTTTTCACTTGCCATGGGTACTAAAGCTGGCGAGTTGGTAGCAGTAGTAGTATTTTCACTTGAGGTGTTTTCGTCGTATCGTCGGAGAAGACATGATCATGGGCTTCACAAAGATTACAACAAAATGGAGAAATTATGAGTATCAAAATTATATAGGCACCTGCAGTAGGAGCTAATAAATATTTTCTTGCCATGGCCAAAGTTATATTATTTGCCTTTAAGCTTTAATGTGTAATTGATGCTTCCTATATTCAGGTATATATAGTGTTAGCAATAGGTTTTATGAGTGGGTTTTTAATGAAAATAAATTTAAATGATATTGAATATTCTCTTCATGAAAAACACCATGAAAAGGCCAATCGACTTTGTATTTATCTATTCAGCAACGGAAAGTGAGCCATGGGTCATGAAAGAGGTTGACGGCGCCATGACAATTGACAAATAAGGTATTCATTTCTCATCTGCGTGTCACTTTTTAAGACAAATTCCTTGGTTCTAGTTATTGGAATACTACAACGGATGAGGAAAATTTCTTTTAATGCTAGTTCTTATATCGGAGCATATATATATATATATATATATAATGCCGATTTAGAAAAATAACCTTATAATATTAAGCATATAACTCATAATAAAACGATATAACCGAAATTCTAGATATTAGCCTTATAATCCTGTCAGTTTTAGAACATAATACTACACGTTAGTAATCCTACATGATTACCTTTAGAAATCCTATTAGTGTACTCGGTAGAAATCAGGGCTACCCGATTTTATTATTTGATCGAAGAAACTGGGATATTGCATCGAAAAGCTAAGATATTGAGTCCGAAATCGAAGCTTCTTTCTAGATCGAGGTCGATATCATTCGAGGCCAGAAGAGATAGACTTCGAGTAATATCAGGATAGCTTAGTAAACGGAAAGAGCGAGATATCCGTGATTGGTCGAAGCTCGAGTCGTGAATCTCGGAATGGATCAGATCAGTAGCGGTTAATCAGTTGTTTATATGATTTTCTTTTGTAATTAGAAGTGTACCATTATTAGGATTCCTCTACTATATAAAGAGGAATTCTGTCATTTGTAAGGATCATTATTTTACTGAGAAAAGGATATACAATCATTTATTTCTTGTTTATTTCTCTGCTTATTGTTTATCAGAATTATTTTATCTTATCATTCTTGTACTACTATCACCTCGAGATACATCATTTTGAGGCCGAGACTCAACTTGCACACTAGTTTGATTTATTTTACAGTTCAATTCAGTGATTTATTCTCTTGCTTATCAATTGGTGTTGAGTGAAATCACATATCCTTAAAACCACAATATAAATTTAATTATTTTCCAAATTTTAGGGTAAATAGTTTGGCGCCCACCGTGGGGATAAGGATAATAGTGATTATTCAATACTGATTCTAATAACGCACACACTTTTATGCTTGTTCTTGTGAAGTAATTTTGCTTTAAGGTTAAAAACATGTCAAACTCACAAACTACACCCACACATGGTGATAATGGCCTCGGTTTTCACGGGAAAAACGACAATGTAATTGCTCCAGTGATCGAGATTCCACAGGCTGATCTCGGGGGAGCACCGGTTGCCAACCCAGTCGACGTTAATCTAGGCGCAGACCTAGAAGGGAGTGTACATAAAGAAGGCCGATCTACTGGCCAAGGTACATAGGGCGGAGGAGATGGAAGAGTCAGTCTCCAAGTGATATTTGAAATGTTATAGGCTCAACAAGCCGCTATTGCACAACTACAAAATCAACATCGAACTCCGAATAGGGTCAAATTGGAAGCCGCCCGCCGAACTGAGCCAGTACTAGAAAGGCCGATGCCAGTGAATCGGGGACTGACCCGGCGATAATGAAGATGATCGAGGAACTCACCAAACGAATTGAGTCGGGAGAGAATAAAATTGAGGCAAATGATAAGAAAGTGGAAACATTCAACTCCCGAGTTGATCAGATACCGGGTGCACCTCCAATTTTGAAGGGGATGGATTCAAAAAAATTTGTAAAAAGCCGTTCCTCCAAGTGTGGCTCCAAAACCCATTCCCAAAAAATTTCGTATGTCGGATATACCTAAGTACAATGGGACCACCAATCCCAACGAGCACGTCCCCTCCTACACATGGGCCATCAAAGGTAATGATTTGGAAGACGATGAGATCGAATCTGTTTTATTGAAGAAGTTCGGAGAGACTTTATCAAAGGAGGAAATGATTTGGTACCACAATATACCGCCAAATTACATTGACTCATTTTCCATGTTTGAAAATTCTTTCATAAAGGCTCATGCCGGGGCCATAAAGTTTGCAACGAGGAAATCGAACATTTTCAAAGTAAAACAGAAGGATAATGGAATGCTTAGGAAGTTTGTGTCCTGATTTCAAATGGAGCGCATGGAGTTGCCGCCAGTCATAGATGATTGGTCTGTTCAAGCCTTCACTCAGGGGTTGAATGAATGAAGTTCGATAGCATCACGTTAACTGAAGAAAAATTTGATCGAGCGGTGACCTATGTATATAATCGGTACCAATTGAAGATCAGGGTCGAAGATGACCAATTAGGAACTCCTTCTGGTTCTGTATATCCGAACAGGTCCGTAGTCAGAAATCAGAGGGACATCGATATGGAACCCCGGTCGAACAAAGACTGATATAATCCATACTTCACAGATCGCAGGAATGGTGGCCCTGGGCGCAATCCCGCCCGAAATGATCGAAAGAGTGATCGGGGAAAGCATTCTCGGAGATTTATGAGAAAAAGTAGTTTTGATAAGCATGCCGATCCCACAGAGGTACCTCGATTGTCGGAGTATAACTTTAATGTCGACACATCAGGTATTGTATCAGCAATTGGAAGAATCAAAGACACTAGAAGCCCTAGGCCCATACAAACCGATCCTTCCCAAAGAAACCCCAATCTGATGTGTAAGTATCACGACACACATGGCTGCAGAACTGAGGATTGCAGGAAACTAAGAGAGGAGGTAGCCCGTCTATTCAACGAGGTCCACCTTCGAGAGTTCCTGAGTGATCGAGCCAAGAATCATTTTAGAGAAATGGACGCCAACAGGAAAAATGAGCAGGAAGAGCCACAACATGTGATCCATATGATCGTCGGCGGGGTCGATATTCCACAAGGGCCCGTGTTCAAACGCACTAAGGTATCAATAAATACGGAAAAACAGACCCCAGATTATGTGCCACAAGGCACCATATCATCCAATGATGAGGAAGCAGAAGGAATTTCTCAAGCCCAAAAATTAATGAAATTCCCAACATCGGACATGGTGAAAACGGTATACAGGGAATAACATGCTGCAAAGGAAATGTTCGCGGTCGATGAGGTAATACCAATATCGGCACTTTAAACGCCAAAGGGATCAGAGGTCAAAGGAAAATAAGAGGCCAAATAGCAACCAGAATCACTTGCCTCAACTGAATCGAAGAAGCAGGGAATGGAAGAATAAGACGACGATTATTGGATCCCTCGATCCTTCGTTATTCTCGATGATTCCAACATTACCAAATCAACAGTCGAACTACTGGAACAAGTTATATTTGATCGAGTATCTGCCCGAACTAAAGGTATACCTGGGTACGAGGTTAATCCCCGAACATAGGAAGAAACTCATTAAATTTCTTATTGATAACATGGATTTTTTTGCTTGGTCCCACTTAGACATGACAGGGATCCTGCTAGAAATAACAACACATCGATTGAGCCTGGACCCGAAGTTCAGTCCAATGAAGCAAAAGAGAAGGCCCTAGTCCGAGGTAAAACATGCATTCATCAAGGACGAGGTAACTAAACTTCTCAATATAGTATCCATTCGGGAAGTAAAATATCCCGATTGGTTAGCAAATGTAGTCGTAGTCCCTAAAAGGGGAAACAAACTTAGAATGTGTGTAGATTATAAGGATTTAAACAAGGCATGCCCCAAAGACTCTTTTCCTCTGCCTAAATCGATCGTATGATCGACGCTACGACCATCCATGAGATCCTTAGTTTTCTCAACGCCTACTCCGGGTACAATCAAATTCAAATGAACTCAGAGGATCAGGAAAAGACTTCATTCATCACTAAGTATGGCATGTATTGCTATAACGTAATGCCCTTTTGGATAAAAAATGCAGGTGCTACCTACCAACGCCTAGTAAATAAAATTTTCGAAGAACAAAATAGGTAAGTCAGTGGAAGTATATATTGATGATATGATAGTTAAGTCCCTGCGCACAGAGGACCATTTGACACATTTGTAGGAAACGTTATAGATACTGAGAAAATACAACATAAATCTCAACCCTGAGAAATGTACTTTCAGGGTCGGTTTAGGCAAGTTCCTCGGCTTCATGGTGTCAAATCGGGGAATCGAGATCAACCCCGATAAAATCAACACTATCGAAGATATCACTATCGTGGATAGCATAAAGTCGTACAAAGGCTGATAGGGCGGATAGCTGCCTTAGGTCGATTCATCTCGAGATTATCTGATCGGAGCCATAGATTCTTCTCACTACTCAAAAACAAGACAATTTTTCATGGACCCCGTAATTCCAGCAGGCGTTAGAAGAATTAAAATGATACCTGTTGAGCCCACCTTTGCGTCATACTCCAAAAGAAGATGAAAAAATCTGTTTATACTTAGCGGTCTCGGAAATCACAGTAAGTGGTGTCCTAGTTCGAGAAGAGCAAGGTACGAAAATTCCTGTTTATTATGTAAGTCGAACTCTAGGAGAAGCAGAACTCGTTATCCACATTTAGAAAAAATGGCACTTTCTCTAATAAGCTCCTCTAGGAAGTTAAAATTGTATTTTCAATGTCACCCAATATGTGTGATAACCACTTACCCGCTTCGTAATGTTTTACATAAGCCCAAATTGTTGGGCCGATTGGCCAAATGGGCCGTCGAACTCAGTGAGTATAATATCAAATATCAACCCCAAACGACCATCAAGTTTCACATTTTAGCAAACTTCATGGTCGACTTCACGCCAACCCTCATACCCGAAGTCGAAAGGGAACTTTTGTTAAAATCGGGTACATCATTGAGGGTGTGGACCCTTTTTACAGATGGCGCTTCGATTGTGAAAAGGTCCAGGCTAGGCATCATTTGGAAGTCTCCCACAGGAAATACTATTAGGCAATCTATCAAAACTTCTAAGTGGAATAACAATGAGGCCGAGTACGAGGCCATGATTGCAGGTCTCGAACTAGCTAAAAGCTTGGGAGCGGAGGTCATCGAAGCCAAATGCGATTCTCTACTGGTAGTAAACCAAGTAAACAGAACCTTTGAGGTTCGAGAGGATAGAATACAAAGGTATTTGGACAAACTGAAGGTGACATTACATCATTTTAAAGAATGGACTTTGTAGCATGTACCACGAGAACAGAACAGTGAAGTGATAGGCTTGCAAATTTGGGATCATCAGTCGAGGATGATGAAATCAGCTCGGGGACTGTCGTTCAACTCTCAAAATTAGTAATCGAAGAAGATCACGCTGAGATAAACTCCACAAGCCTAACTTGCGATTGGAGTAATAAATATATTGAGTATTTATAAAACGGAAAGCTCTCATCGGACCCTAAGGAATCAAGGGCTCTACGAACAAAAGTTGCTCGATTCACATTGGCTGAGGATGGAACATTATACAGGAGGATGTTCAACATACCGTTAGCAGTATGCTTGGGACCATGAAACACCGATTATGCCCTGGGAGAAGCTCACGAGGGTAATTGTGGGAACTACTCCATTGCCGAATCACTAGTTCACAAAATCATCAGAGCAGGATACTATTGGGCCAATATGGATAAGGACACTAACGAATTCGTTCGAAAATGTGATAAGTGTCAAAGGTATGCACCAATGATCCACCAGCCCGGAGAGCAACTTCACTCGGCCCTATCCCCATGGCCATTTATGAAATGGGGGATGGGTATCGTTTGCCCCCTGCCATCGGCCCCAGGTAAAGCTAAATTCATTTTATTTATGATTGAACATCTCTCTAAATGGGTTGAAGCACATGCCTTCGAGAAAGTCAGAGAAAAATAAGTTATAGACTTCATCTAGGATCAAATCATATGCCAATTCAGAATACCTGCCGAGATTATATGTGACAATGGAAAGAAATTCATCGGCAACAAGGTAACAAAGTTTGTCGAAGATCACAAAATAAGAAGGATCTTATCGACACCATATCATCCTAGCGGAAAGGGACAGGTGAATCGACAAACAAGACCATCATTAAGAATATGAAGAAAATATTTAACGAAGCCAAGGGAAAATGGAGAGAAATTCTACCCGAATTCCTGTGGGAATATCGAGCAACGTCAAAATCCAGTACAGGGCAACGCCATTCTTCTTAGTATATGGTGCTGAAGCTTTAATTTCGGTCAAAGTCGGGGAACCTAGTGCCAGATTTTGATACACAACAGAAGAATCAAATCACGAGGCTATGAATTCTAGCCTCAAACTACTAGTTGAAAAATGAGAAGCTGCTCTCGTTCGAATGGCCGCGCAAAAATAACGCATCAAAAGGTATTATAATCGGAGGACCAACCTTCGCCACTTCAGAATCGGGGACTTAGTTCTGAGAAAGGTCACCGTCAACCCTCGAGACCCTAACGAAGGAAAACTCAGCCCAAATTGGGAGGGACCGTATCAAGCCCTCGATATCATCAGAAAAGGATCCTACAAGCTTGGAATGATAAATGAAGAGCAACTACCAAACAATTGGAACATCTCACTCCTCAAACGATATTATTCTTAAGGTATGACCTTCTCCTTTTTCATTTACATTTCACACTAACTTATTTTCAGGTATTCGAGCGAAGGTATCGATGTTCTCATCAAGAAGGAAGATATTTGGACCCTAAAGAACGCGTTGCACTTTTTTTACTTCGATTGATTTTATCCCAAATGGGTTTTTCCGGCAAGGTTTTAACGAGGAAATCTTTGTTTGTGTTGACTTAGAGTATCAGAGTTTCTTTTATAATCAAACCTCGAATACTTGGGGGAATCACCCTCGGATGTTATATTTTCAAGGAAAATACTTCGTTTCAAAGGGGTCTCGATAGGAAAACTTTATAATGGGCCAAACGGTCGACTGAACCGTGTCCGTATATGCATGTATGAAGTATTCAAAGAAATACTTTTCCCTACTAGATAGCTTGTGCCTTAATGAAAATTTCTACTTCACAAGCTCCATACTTATGATTTCTTGTGAAAACTAGCTCAAGGGCCAAGTACAACTACACCTCGAATGAACAACCCCATACTCGAGGACTGCCATAAAAAATCAACACGATCGAACTATCTAACTTCAAAATCGTAAGACCTCAAAGAGGCACCCATTGATTTATAGGCCAAGGCCACCATTCTCGAGCACTAGCACATTGAACAAGTTTGAAGTGTTATTGGAAAAATAAGCCTAAGAGGCATACCCAAAGGATACGGCTAAACTATCTAACTTCCAAATTGTAAGACCTCAAAGAGGCAACCCTCGATTTATAGCCCAAGCCCACCATTCTTGGGGACTAGCACTTTGACATGTGTTATTCATTCAAGCAGAGAGGTCGGGCAGTGCAAATGGTATGGTCATACAGAGTCTATAAGCGGATTCATGGAATTTATGGGCCATTGTTGTATGTAATTAGGCTGGTTTTTATTATGTTCTTTTACCTTAATCTATCTAGTTTATAAATGTGTAATATCAAGTTTGGGTGTCACTTACTCAAACTTGATAATAGGGAAAATGTAGCTATCATTTAGTACAGTCTTACTTCTAGTAAGACAAAGAACTATTTGTTTTATTTATTTTTATGCTTTTATATAAATAAAAACTAGCCCTAGGCACTGTCTAGTGGATTGCTTAAAAAAAAGGCTACGGCCAAACTAGCGCAGTTCGTAGACGTCCGAATCCCGCAATAAAAATAGGCCTTCGAATTCTTTAAAAATCGGTTAAAAAAGGAGATAACCTCTGCAAAATAATCAAAGGGATTCAATAATATCATCCCTCGAAAAACCTTAAGAGGTATCAAATTGTTTAAATACAAATTTGTGCTAAGGCATAACGAAATTCTTATAAGTCTTTAAGCCGAAAAGGGGAAAAAGCCATTCTTCTAAGGCCATACTGGCCGGATTCTAAAGAGCCTAAGGGCCATTACCTTTTGGAGTTCGAGAATACGTTCGCACTCAATTCCAAATAAAAGGTTTCACTACTTCGAGCTCGAGTAAAAACTTAGTCGACTATAGTTCGAGAATCCGTTTCTCACTCAATGCAAACCTAAGGGTTCTATTACTTCGAGTCTGAGTTTTACTCGAACTCGACTATGAAAGCAGTATTAGTGTGGCTTCGGTCAAGTTGCCCAAAACCGAGATCTTAAATATGTTATTCAAGGCATAAAGTATGCTAAAATTTACAAGGCACAAAGCAAGTTTTGAAATTATCACAAGGCAAAAACTGAGGAAAAATTCAAAAAGGAAATATTTCTATATATATTTGAACAAAAAGTATTTACAAAGGACTGACAAGGGTCCTACACAAGAAAAAAAGAAAAGGAACAAGAGTTCTAGCTATGCTTGGGCATGACTCCTTCCTCGGGGGCAACTTTCTCCTCGAGCTCTTCACCGTATTCGGATCCTCTCTTGCTACCTTTATCATCATCATCATCATCGGAAGGGGCTAATTGCCTAGCATTGACTTCATGCATCTTTGCTTGATCTATCTCCTCAGAAAGATCAAATCCTCGGGCATGAATCTCCTCGAGGGTCCCTATCCTAGATTTGCACTTTACTAGCTCAACAGTCCGTTGTGCTCGGTCGGAAGCCTCCCTCAGTTGAGCTTGGGCAGCCTCGGCATCAGCCACGTATATGGCTACTTACTTGTCAGCCTGGATCTTCGCCTTTTCGGCCTTAACTTGGGCCTTAGAAAGTTCGGACTTGAGCTCCTAGATCCTCTTGGCCTGAACTGAACTCTTCTCCCTAGCATTCCGAAGTTGGACTTCGGCGGATGAAAATTGAGCCAATGCGGTCTCTTTCTCCACAACAAAGCGGTCCATGCCTTCCTTCCACCTATGGCAGTTAGCTTTAACTTGATCAACCTCCTCCCAGAATAGCTCGATCTTCTCAATTTTTTGCTGCAACTGTGACATCGAAACATTAGCTTCCTCCCTTGGATCAAGCCTGTATTTTCAGGAGAATTGGTACCTGCTCGTTCAGCTCGACTTCCTCCTTGCGAGCTTTAGCAAAGTCAGCTCGGAGGTCCCTAATCTCCTCATTCTTTTTCCCACAGAGAAGCTTGAGAGTGTTTCTCTCCTCTGAGAGCCTTTGGATATCGTCCTCGCACTGGTAGAGAAATCCTGAAAAAGAAAAGATAGAAGTTAGATAAAAGGAAGGAAAAGTAAAAGAAAATTACATCAATAAATTTAACGCTTAGCCGAGTCAGAAGGCGTTGGGCCTCTTCGAAGAGGTTGGATACATCATTTTGTTCAGAGGCATCATCAACCCCAGTAAAGCAATCCCGAAAGGGATCATCCTCAATGAGGACTCTGCCTATTTCAGGGGTCCTTATAGCCCGAGCATACCTTATGGCCTCCTCAAAGAAAGCCGGTATAGAGGGTGAGTGACCTGCGATAACTTCCCCGAGCGAGTCGCTTTGGGCACTCTGTTGAGCTCTGGGGGTCTCGGAACTAGCCCCCTCCAGTATGTTTGTTGTTGGACGAGGGATAACCTCGACCCCAGGCGATTCGAGGACTTTGCCCTAATCTTTCTTCGAAGCCTCCTCATCACGAGGTCGGGTCTCGACAACCGCCTCCGATTTCAAGGACTTGGCAGTCTCGGCAGTCTTCCTTGCTCGAATCACCAACGCCAAGTCATCGCCCTCGTCCTCGTCCTCCTCTTCTTCTTCCCTCAGCTTTTGGACTGACCCTATAGTAAGAGGGATAACATTTCTTCTAGGTCTTTGAGCTATTGCCTTTTTGGGTTTAGGGTCCTCGGATGTCGAGACATTCTTCCTCTTATTATCTTTCCCCGGCTTCAGAGCCGGGACCATAGCCTCTTCCTCCCTGCTCGGAGGACTCAAGAATGCGTCTTTGTTCCGGCCAGCAAAAAAAAAGACAAAGTAAGAAAAATAAATGTACCCGGTGCCTCAAAAAAAAGAAGAGGGAAACTCACCATGATTCTTTGCTTCCCACTTGCCTTTCGTCAAGTCGCGCCAACAACGCTCAGCATAGGAGGAAGTCGAAGCCAACTTCCGAACCTATTCCTTGAGGTCAGGAACTGCTCGGGGCATCCAATCAACCGCTGCACAAAAAAAGAAGATGTTAAATATAGCAAAAAATGGAAACATGGAAATTAACGAATAAAGTGTTACTTACACCTCGGGTTCCACTTCTCGGGAAATGGAATTTTCTCCTTCGGAATAAGGTCACAAGTCCTTACCCGAACAAATCAACCCATCCACCCCCCGGTCCTTGTCCTCGTCGATACTCGAGAACAATGCCTTGATCTCCCGACGTTACATTTGGATCAACCCTCGAAAGATTCGAGGTCTATATAACCTTGTAAGGCCCCAAATCGATGGGCCGCGATGAGTACCTGGTACCTTACTCAACCGAGTACCAACGTAACGTATTTTTATTATTACATCAATATATACACGTGACATATGGACCTAATAGGCCAACACGATCATACATAAACTCAAAACATAGGCCGATAAGGCCGTACAATCTTTCACGTACAAGACATATGTCTACAAGCCTCTAAGAGTACATAAATGTCATAAAGGCCAGGACAGAATCCCGCCATACCAAACAATACACGTCTAAATCATACTAACCAAATAAGCAACTTCAAAGCAAATGGAGCGCACCAACATCTTCCGCTAAGCTGATAGCCTACTTGGAGGGCTCTCGACCTGTCTATCAGGACCTGTGGGCATGAAATGCAATGTCCCCAAGCAAAAGGGACGTTAGTAAGAATAATGTACCGAATATATAAGGCACATAAATAAGTACATAACAGACATGGAAGATAGAGTAAATGACTCGACCTAAAAGTCTGGATAACACTATAAATCATGAAATAATTATAGTGTCATGCATATGCGTATGAATTTCATGTCGTGCATAGGCATATATTTCATAATATCATCAGGCTGTGAGGGCATCCCATCATATCGTCTCAGCCACTATGGGAAAAATCATCAATGTATACCAGCTGATCAGGTGGTGGTGTGTATATAACGCCGTAACCTTTTCCCAAATCCCATATAAATATAATATACATATATACGCGTATATAACGCCATCTGGTTATGGGTCAATGTACATGTATAAATTCATGAAATGCATAAGAAATATGTTAATAATATTTTCTCGGAATGCCATAAAAATCAATATGCCTTTCGGATAAACTTTATCAAATACGTATTTTTCTGAGACCCATGAACAGAAGATATAATAATAATTCACATGGGGAATCAAGAATATAGACACCCCTAGTATTTCTATGAATATAGTCGTTTATGAAAGTTGCGTATTTTGCTCGTTTCACTTGTATTATATGGATCATGCAAAAAGAAAGAAGGGATAGCCTTAACATACCTGAGCCGATTCTCTTGAAAATCCCCCTAACATACGCCAACTGTGACAACACGTAACGGCATATCGAAGTAGGGGAAAATCTATATAATATTCTTGAGAAAGATTGCACCGCACTTCCTTACAATCGCAAAATCCCATTGCTATTATGCTAAGAAGTCTCGTATGAATTTTGTTTTAAAATAATCACGTTAATACTATTCATATCCAAATGATTGGATGAATTTGTAGAAGCAATGTTTCAAATGTTTGGATGAATTTGCTGAAGCAATTTACATTGCTTATGGAGATTAGACATGTCTCCCTTGGGAACCTTTTTGAGATATCATGTTACTACCACCTAGGTAACGACTAAGCCCCAAATTCTCTTAGTATGCCATCTTTCAATGTGACATATGAGTCACTTAATTGATCATTATATGGCTACCACATTAGTGGGGTCAAATCTTATTCAATAATTACCCACTCAATACTTTAATTAATTTGTTAATCCCCCACTAACCAATAATCATACAGTTACCAACATAATTAAAAATTATCTCAAATTACTTAAAGTACTACTCATGTAACACACCTTATACATCATACCATCGTGGTCATGTGGTACCTTGTATGACACTAGTCCATAAATACCGAGTATTCAGCTCGGGCCATATTTTATCCCAAATGTTAAACTTGGACGAAAATTCATTTACTTTGACTTGCTTCCCCTCTCACCTTCATGAATTTACTCATCACTTGCTTGAAATAGTATAATCCTTATAATCTCAAAATAGTATCTTGTTTGTACTGATGTCAATTACCTTATGATAAATTGAACTTACAATACTATAGGGTGCAACATCGTCGTACTTTAATATTGTGAAGAGTAACATGATCGTAATGTAATACTGCAAGGCGTAACATGATCGTAATATAATACTGCAAGCATAACATCATCGTAATATAATACTGCAGGATGTAACATCGTCGTAATATTGTGGGGCGTAACATTATTCCCCCCTTTGGAACATTCGTCCTCAAATGTTGACTGATGCTCTTATCATTTTCATAACTTATAGCTCTTATGAATACCGTAATATTCTCCTTGCCATTTAGGTAGTTGTTCTGTGAATAACTCCAAAGGCCAGGGCATTCCCCACGTTAGGCCTCTTTCACATGCCACGACTTGTAGTTAGAATCCTTTTAATATCGTAATTGTTGCCACCTTCTATCATGCATCCTATACGACTCTAACTTTGTTTGTGCGCCTATGCGACTCTTCTCTCCTCTTTTCTACAGCTTTTATCCAATCTCTAGGCATCACTTTGTAAGCATATACAGAGCTTGATAAAATGTCCCTCTGGGCATCTGGTAGAATATTGAAGTTCTTTGCTTGGTACTTTGTTGAACTTACGAGTATTGCTATATCTTATTCATATCTCTTACCTAGATTTATCATTACTGAGGTCTTCTACCAAACTCCTGGTTATGTTCATTGCTTATCCCATATGTATAAATCTATGTCCTATAATGCTTCGTCATTACTATTCATCTTAAGAATGACGGCCTAATCTCACCTCATACTTTGTGACTTTTGTCCATCCATTGTTGATTCACCTTAATGTTGATCTATCATCTACCACTGATAGTTTGATCTCTTATGTGACACTTCCACGAGGGCTCACGTCCACGTTGGGGCGATACTATACTTCAATAACCATATTTTATAACATCCCAATGTGATTCATCTTGTGGGTGGGGATATTCTAATCCTGTGCCATCCATGGAATCCTTTTTTCCCCTTCAAATTATTACTCAACCGAATGCCCAAACGTCATCCTTTATCTATCACAATTACACCGTTATTCTACTACTTGGGTAGCATTCTATCTCTCTTGAATGCTATTAGTCTTAGACTCCTTTGAGTTCATTCAGGCTATACTGAGCTTTCTACAACTTAGAGAAACCATTAGCTCTCTTGTTTTCTTGGGCTTAACCCCGATGACTTATCCATTCTCATCACCTTCTCACTCTCCCTTTATTTACCCTTGCTCAAAACCTTGTCGTTTTACCATATTTGAACTTGCGACCTACATATATCCATTTATACTACTCGCAATCTTCCTTCAACTTTCTTGCATCATTGATTTACTTATGTCATCCTGGAACATCAAGCAAGACATCACATTGTCTCTAACTCTTCTTTACTCTCTTAATTAGATCTCTTGGTACCTAGAAACCAAAGGTTGGAATATATGCCACTGTCGATGCCGCTATCAATACTGAATCCCAGCAGTTCTAGCCTTCTATCCGAATTATGTACTATTCCCAACCTTCTGCATCTAAGTATCTCGTATGTTGTTCACTTTTACCTTACTTACCTTAAAATCTCGCATCACATCTTCTATCTCTTTCATGACCTCCTTTCTATGTAGGTATAATTAATATTCACAACTTAAAGCTCTATTATAATACTTGCACCTCTGGTGTATACACAACTCGGTGAGAGCTTCATACTGACTTCTTATAAGGCTGGTATTCTTCCAACTGGACCTTTGATATTAAAAGTGACTCTGCAGTGTTTTCAGTCACTATGTCCATAATTTTGTGGTTCAATAATCAAACTCCTGATTTACTTAGTTGATGTAACTCTTTAGTTTCCTCTTTCCTCTGATCAACCTTTATGTAGGCTTAAGCTATCTTCCGATCTGTGGCTCATTGTGTTAGTTATTATCTTTAGCCTTTTATGGGCGCTATGGAATATTTATGATATAATACTTTAATAATTTTATCAATGACCTGAGCTCAATTCTTTCTTTTAACTTATATCGGAATCTTCCATGGCTGTATATGCTGCATGTATAAAACTCCAAACACTTAAGTGCGTCCATAACGTAACTAACTCCAGATCATTGATCAAGTAATTCCTTTTGTTCCTTCTCAGCTTTCTTTAAACGTAAGCTTTTACTTTTCCTGGTCTTTCTTCCGCATTTCGTGTGCATACTTAGTTTATCTTAGTTCCCACGCATATTGGAATTCCATACCACTCATATGGTCTTGGATATCATTTATGATTTTACTTCACGTTCATTAGCCACAGTAGGTGCCATTTCTTACGGAGTGCATGCAATGCTGTTGTGAGACTGTCGTTATAAGACCATTCCCTCCTTAGGTCACTTAGCTTAGGTTGAAGCCTTCTTCCTTACTTTCTCAGCTAGTCTTTCATTGTAGTACTTAGGGAGGACCCTCTAGCTCTTATTAAGCTACGAGCTTATTAAAGACCTTTTGATGTCCTTCCTTGCTTATAATTATTCGTAGTTACTTATCTCCACGCCCTTGTGCTTGTAGGGTTGCCTCTAAACTAGTATTTAAACTGTCTTCTCAGTGGCAATCTCTTTTATTCCCGTAACACTCATACGATACCTTTTTAACTTCCTCAACTCTTATATGAATATATCTCAAGTATTACAATGTCATAACTGCGAGACTGAATTCCCAATGTTAGGATTCTCTATGTTTATCTTACATTGGTCTGTCGATTTGTCTTTATCCTCTTGTCTAGTCATAACTAGGCTTTTCCTGAATCAACTACTAACTTCTCATTGTCCCATTCTCATATCAATATCCCGGGTAATCTTTCTTGGATTATTCCTTTTGTCTTAACTTACCTCTCGCACTGGCTCCTTATTTATCAAAAACATCCCAAGCCGGAACCCTTACTTCCTTTCCTTGACGTCGTGTTTGCATAATGTTCTAGAATCACAGCATATCCATAGGATTTGGATAAGTGCAATCTCATCCCTTTCTTATTTTTATCGCATTCTTCCTTTACCATTCCATAGTTACTAGAACCACTTAATTCTGGCTTAATGCCACATTATTCCATATTCCTCCTTTATGGGAGTACTAAGAGTTGGAGCTACGATGACCTACTTACAGATGTTTTACCTATTCATCTTTGACATCCTTTTACATCATCGATGACCCTTGCTCGCCTTGCGGTAATCGTTCTGTACCAAGGATAACAAAATTCATTACTCACGAGGGTGCCACTTAGTATAATTGACATATACAGTCCCTCAAGTTGAACTTTGCTCATTTTGCTTGCTTTAGGGAAGTGTCTTCCTGAATGACCATTCTCGGAATTTCTCATGAATCTTCTTCTTTTGTCCATTCTATTATCACCGGAACAAAATCTATAATTCTCATGATGCCGACTATTATCAATCACTCAGTCCCTAATTCATGTTTAGTTTATTTTGTTCACCAATCCATATTGATTTCTATTACTCTAGGTCTAACTTTTCCTTCTGGTAATCGCGCTAGAGTTGCGAACTTATTTCTCGAAATGAAGACATCGCCGTATTGCCTATACTCTTTGTTGTCCTAAGGCATGTCCCCTCTCGTCTCTTCCTTCACTTGATTATAGATTCTGCAATACTGTCATCTTTTGATCTACTGTTGTCATCCACGTATCATATCTTACTCATAATGCTTCATTAATTCTTTTTGATCTCCCGCTAACATTTATGCCTATCACTTTATTCTAAAAACTCGAAAAAGACATTCTTTTGCTTTTAGCTCCCTTTTGCTCCATCCAATGGCTCTTCGAGTTGCTTAATGTTCTCCCTTTAATAGGGACGCGAGACACACTAAGTTAATACTTATCCCTTGAAGGCTTCTAGTGTCTATCTTTATAGTACTCATATCTAGTTGTACTATTTTAGAGTCCGCCATCTGGGTGTCTCACAAGGAGGTCTATTAAAACCTTTTTAATATCCTTTGAAAATGTTAACTAACACAAACAAACTGTAACAACCTGACTGGTCGTTTTGCGTTATTGGACCCCGTTCCCCTAAATGAAACTTCCTATAGCGGCATTTTATGATTTATGACTTGCGAGGACTGGTGGTCGTAAATTGGGAGGTGTTTAGAGTGCAATAGGAACAACTGATCCCTTAAAGTTGGCCTTTAAGGCCAAGTTTGACTTCGGTCAACATTTTGGGTAAGCGACCTCGGAATTGAGTTTCGTCGGTTCCAGTAGCTTCGTGTGATGATTTTGGACCTGGGCGTATGTTCGGATTGGATTTCTGATGACCCGGGGGCATTTCGGCACCCAATATTGAAATAAGAAGTTCCTTAAGTTAATATTTTAGTGTGGGATGTGTTTTTATGTTATCGAGGTCCGAATGGAATTCTGAGACTCGGAATAGTTCCTTTATGTTAATTATGACCTGCCTGCAAAATTTGGTGTCATTTCGAGTTGTATAAGTCGGTTCGACGCGTTGTGAGCGAAGTCTAGAAAACTTAAAATTCTTAAGTTTGGTCCTTGGGGTTTGGGGGTGTGATTTTGAGTTTTAGCATTGTTTTGGGTGTTCCGAAGGCTCGAGCGAGTCTGTATTATGATTTGGGACTCGTTGGTATATTTGGACTAGGGCTCGGGTGGGCCCAGGTGCCTCCCGGGTACCTAACGAGGCTAAAAACTAGCAAAACATAGCTGCTGGTGCACCTGTTCTGGTGTAACCGCAGGTGCGGTTGCCCAGTCGCAGGTGCGGTACCGCTTCTGCAGTCCCCAGCATCGCATGTGCAAAAGCACGTGGCCTGGCCAATTATAGCAGGTGCGGAAAATATATCGTAGGAGCGGAGCCGCAGGTGTGGTCTCCACTCCGTAGGTGCGGGCCCAGACTCCCAATTCATTTCCACAGGTGCGAGACCGCTGGTGCGGTCCCCGAGCCGTAGGTGCGAAATCACTGTCCAGGTAGTGTGTTTTATATACGGGTTTTAAACTCATTTTTCTCACTTCTTTCTTCTTCCTTGGGTGATTTCCTCCATTGTCAAGGGGATACCGACCTGGCCTTTTGTGAATTGGCCATGAAATCAAGTGAGAATTGTATATTAATGATCCTTAGGCTTCGAGTGAGTGTTCCCTTCGAGAATTATTTGAATCCGAGCGTGCAGGCCCGGGGTAGGATTTTGAGAATTTCTCAAGAATGTTGAATTAAGGAAAAATTAGGATAATTTCCCTATTTTTAGCATGCATTGATGTTATTATACTGTATTTGGCTAGTTGTGAGTCCTGGGGTGTAGAGTTCGGAGATTCGGGCGCATCCTTGGTCCGAGGGGTAGATTCTACACGAGGTGAGTCTCCTTTCTAACCTTGTGAGGGGGAATTGTCCCTCTAGGTGATTTAAATGATATATGTGATAATTTGTTGGGGCTACGTACGTACAAAGTGATGAGAGTCCGTACATAGCGACTATTACTATTATGTCCGGGTAGTTAGGCCCACATCATGCCTTGTGTTTTACTTGATATGAACTATATGCGTGTTGAATTTACATTTCATATTGCTTACATCCCCGAAGTTATGAAATTTGAGAAAACTTGTAAGAAATTGATCACAGAAGGTATTCTCTTTTTTTAAAAAGGAATAATGTATGTGCATGCGACCGCCTCACAATTTATATTCCACGAGCGGAGTATGATTTTCCCCCACTCTTATGAGAGGCCCACTTTTGGGACGTGCCGGTCGATCCTTCGGCAGTGCGCAGAGAGATTGAGAGATGCACTTTTGGGACGGGCCGATCGATCCTTCGGTACTGCATAGAGAGATTGAGAGGCGTACTTTTGGGACAGGTCGGTAGATCATTCGGCAGTGCGTAGAGAGGTTGAGAGATGCATTTTCGGGACGGGCCGATCGATCCTCGGCAGTGCATAGAGAGGTTGAGACATGCATTTCTAGGACAGGCCGATCGAACCTTCGGCAGTGCACGAGCGTGACTACCCTATGACTCCGGCTGGTTGTCCTTATCTTGCACGCGTATGATTTATTTGTTATTAAGTTTCATGCAATTAATCTGACAAATATATGGGAAAAAGTGAAGTAGAAACTGTTTTATTCATCCTCAGTGTTTTTCCTGGATTTCAGTAGCTTACATATGTACTTATTTCTTCATTGCCTTACATGCCTACTATTTTTAATTACATTCTGTTAAATTATACTGTTGGACCTTAGTGAGTATCATGTCGACTTTTCGTCACTACCTCTTCGAGGTTAGGCGGGATACTCACTGGGTACATATATATATATATATATTTATGTACTCATGTTGCACTTCTGTACTTAACTGTACAGGTTCTGGGGATGTTGTTTCTAGTTATCCGACCGGAGCTTGACATATTCCGGACCTGACTCCACGGTGAGCTGCCCAGCTATGCGATGGAGTTATCTTTTGTTTATTTCTGTCTATATCCTTTCAGACAGTAGTACCTCTTGTATCATCGTTTGTATATTCTACTAGTCGCCTATTGACTTGTGACACTAGTACTGGCACGCACTTGGTAGATTCTTATTTTGGGACTGTATATATATTGGATCACGATTATTTTTGCTGTATGTATTTAAATGGATAAATGCTTCGTCTTTTATTTTAATAAGCTAAGGGTAAAACTTTGGGTAATATGTGGGGTTGGTATGTTAATAAGGAAAATCTCACTAATAAGCAACAGTTGGCTTGCCTGACCCCGGTGTTGTGTGACATCACAACCCGCGTCGGATTTTGGGTCGTGACAACGTGGTATCAGAGCACTAGGTTCACGTAAGTCTCACGAGTCACAGGCGAACCTAGTAGAGTCTTGCAGATCGGTACAGAGACGTCTGTACTTATCTTCAGGAGGATACAGGGTGTTAGGAAACCTCTATTCATTCTTACTCTATCGTGCAGCCTATGATTTACTAAATTCATTCTTCTATTCTCTCACAGATGGTGAGGACGCGTGCATCTGATGTTCCGGACCCAGGAAGGGCCGCTACCCTCGTCGTCCGAGGCCGGGGGAGGGCACCGACCCGTGGTAGGGGACGAGGGCGTCCCAGAGCTGTACCGGTCCTTCCACCAGAGGACCCTATATTAGAGGAGCAGGATGAGGTGCCTCCAGCAAATCCGGCACCCGTAGACTTTATGGATGGTACCCAGCCTGCAGCGGCAGCACCGGAGCCTAGACCAACTGTGAGTGGCGACCAACATAAGATGTTAGACAGATGGACCCGCTTGCACCCTCCAGTCTTCGGGGGTGAGCAAGGTGAGGATGCCCAGGACTTCATTGATATATTCTGGGATAGACTGCACAACATGGGGATCCTAGCGTCCCATGGAGTGGACTTCACTACATTCCAGTTAGAGGGAAGAGCTCGCAAGTGGTGGTAGTCTTATATTCTCTATAGGCCAGCCGATTCTCCTACTATCACTTGGGAGAATTTCACATAGATGTTATTGGATAGATATATTCCACCCTCTGAGAGGAAAGAGCTGAGGGGTCAGTTTGAGCGGTTAGAGCAGGGGCAGATGTCCGTGACAGATTATGAGACCAGATTTTCAGCGCTATCACGCTATGCTTTTATGATATTGCCCACCTATGCTGAGAGAGTTCGGAGGTTTGTAGCAGGGTTGCATCCAGGTATTCGATCCACCATGGCTCGAGAGATGGAGATGGCTACCCCTTATCAACTCGTAGTGGAGATTGCTCGTAGGATCGAGGGTTACCGGTTGAGGAGCAGGGAGCAGGGTCAGCATGACAAGAGGGCTAGGTTCTCAGGGGATTTTAGAGGCGCCCCAGCTAGGGGCAGGGGTCAGCATAGTAGTGGTCAGCCCAGCAAGCCTTTATATTCAGCACCTTCACCACTTCTTCGAGGTCTTCCAGCGAGGCCTCATTTTAGCACCATGCTAGTCCGTTCCTACCGTCGTCCAGCCATTCAGGGACAATGGCTCCAGTCATCAGAGATCCTCCAATCCTTATTTCAGTGCTATGCCTGAGGGATCTCATCGCCCTCCAGCCCTTCAGGGATCTTCCTCGGGGCAGCAAATTGTGCCCCCTTGGAATTGTTATGAGTGTGGAGAGTCAGGTCATATGAGGCAGTGTCCCCAGTATCGGGGCAAAACCATGCAGTAGAGCTATCAGCCGATGGGTCTGGCACCAGCATTTCGGCCACCTAGAGGTAGAGGGCAGGCCGGCAGGGGTCGTCCTAGAGGTGGAGGCCAGTCAGGGGGAGGTCAAGCAGCTCCTGTTCACTCCGGTGGGGCTCAGTCTTCAGGTGCTCCATCCAGGTTTTATGCTATTCCGGCCAGATCAGATGTAGTGGACTCAGACGCCGTGATAACATGTATTATCTCAGTATGTGGTAGAGAGGCTTCAGTATTGTTTGATCAGGGATCCACTTATTCATATGTTTCAGCCATATTTGCTCCTTTTCTGGATGTCTCTCGAGAGTCTTTGGGATCTCCTATATATGTGACCACTCCTGTGGGCGACTCTGTGGTGGTAGACCGGGTGTATCGATCTTGTGTGATCACCTTCTGTGGGTTCCAGAACAGAGCTGACCTTTAATTGCTCGACATGGTTTATTTTGAGGTTATTCTAGGCATGGACTGGCTATCTACATATCATGCCATGCTTGATTTCAATGCCAAGGCAGTTACTTTAGCCATGCCTGAGTCACATAAGCTGGAGTGGAGGGGTTCTTCAGTTAGCGCAGCCAGTCAGGTTATTTCATTCCTGAAGGCTCGACAGATGGTCGAGAAGGGTTGTCTAGCCTATTTTGCTTATGTGCGGGACACCACCGCCGAGTCTCCGACGAATGATTTCGTGCCAGTTGTTCGAGAGTATCCTGATGTATTTCCTTCAGATCTTCTGGGCATGCCTCCGGATCGTGATATTGACTTCTACATTGATTTAGCTATAGGCACCCAGCCTATATCCATTCCTCCGTATCGTATGGCTCCGAAAGAGTTGAAGGAGCAGCTCGAGGAGTTGTTAGCTAAGGGGTTCATCACACCGAGTGTATCTCCATGTGGTTCTCCAGTTCTATTTGAGAAAAAGAAGGATGGGTCTATGCGGATGTGTATTGACTACCGCCAGTTGAACAAGGTTACAATTAAGAACAAGTATCCCTTGCCGCGCATCGACGATTTGTTTGACCAGTTTCAGGGTGCTCGTATGTTTTCTAAGATTGATTTGCGATCAGGGTATCATCGGTTGAGGATTAGGCTCCAGATATTCCGAAGACTGCTTTTCGTACGAGATATGGCCATTATGAGTTCCTAGTTATGTCTTTTGGCTTGACTAATGCCCCAACAACATTCATGGACTTGATGAATAAGGTGTTTAGGCCGTATATTGATTCCTTCATCATTGTCTTCATTGATGACATTTTGATTTACTCCCGTAGCCTGGGGGAGCACGAGCAGCATTGAGAGTTGTGCTCCAGACTTTGCAAGAACAGAAGTTATATGCTAAGTTCCCCAAGTGTGAGTTTTGGTTGGATTCCGTGACATTTTTGGGGCATGTGGTATCCGGAGAGGGTATCAAGGTTGATCCTCAGAAGATCGAGGCAGTTTAGAGTTGGTCGCGTCCTACTTCAGCTATAGAGATCAGGAGTTTTTTGGGCCTAGAAGGTTATTATCGCCGATTTGTGGAGGGTTTCTCTTCTATTGCAGCTCCATTGACTAGATTGACTCAAAAGAATGACCCATTTCGATGGTCTGACGAGTGTGAGGCGAGCTTTCAGAAGCTCAAGACAGCATTGACCTCAGCGCCAGTTCTAGTATTGCCTTCTGATTCTGGGATGTACATGGTATATTGCGACGCTTCACGCGTTGGCTTGGGGTGTGTACTGATGCAGAAGGGGAGAGTTATTGCTTATGCTTCACACCAGCTGGAGGTTCATGAGAAGAATTACCCTGTGCACGATTTGGAGTTGGCGGCAATTGTTCATGCTCTTAAGATTTGGAGGCACTATTTGTATGGAGTGTCCTGTGAGGTTTATACAGATCACCGTAGTTTGCAGCACTTGTTCATGCAGAAGGATCTTAATTTGAGGCAACTCAAATGGCTTGAGTTGTTGAAGGATTATGATATCACTATTCTTTATCACCCTGTCAAGGCTAATGTGGTGGCAGATGCTTTGAGCAGGAAGGCTGAGAGTATGGGTAGCTTGGCTTATATTGCAGCGGAGGAGAGACCTCTAGCCTTGGACATTCAGTCCTTGGCGAATCGCCTAGTGAGATTAGATCTTTCAGAGCCTCTTCAAGTTTTGGCACATGTGGTTGCTCAGTATTCATTATTGGGAGAGATTAAGGCCAGGCAGTTCTATGATCCGTGCTTAGCAGAGTTTCGGGAGACAGTGGTTCAGGGTAGGGCCGAGGAGGTCGCTATTGGTGAGGAAGGTGTTCTGAGACTTCAGGGCCGCTTATGTGTACCTAATGTTGATGGCCTGAGGGAGAGGATTATAGAGGAGGCACACAGTTCTCGGTATTCTGTTCACCCTAGTGCTACAAAGATGTATCGTGATTTGAAGCATCATTACTGGTGGAGGCGAATGAAGAAGGACATTGTGGAGTATGTGACTAGGTGCCTTAATTGCCAACAGGTTAAGTATGAGCACCAGAGGCCAAAAAACCTACTTCAGCAGATGCCCATTCTTGAGTGGAAATGGGAGCGCATTGCTATGGACTTCGTGGTTGGGTTGCCTCGGACTTCGCAAAAAATTGATGCGGTTTGGGTCATTGTGGATAGATTGACCAAATCGGCGCATTTCATTCCAGTGGCTACTACTTATACATCTGAGCGGTTGGCCCAGATCTACATTTGGGAGATAGTCCGGTTGAATGGTATGTCGGTGTCCATTATATCAGATCGAGGTCCCCAGTTCACCTCGCAATTTTGGAGAGCATTGCATAGTGAGATGGGCACCCAGATAGACCTCAGCACATCATTTCAGCCTCAGACTGATGGTCAGTCAGAGCATACAGTTCATATAATCGAGGACATGCTCAGGGCATGTGTGATTGACTTCGGAGGTTAGTGGGACCAGTTTTTGCCTTTGGCCGAGTTTGCTTATAATAATAGTTATCAGTCCAGCATCGATATGGCACCATTTGAGGCTTTGTATGGTCGGCGATGTCGTTCTCCTATCTGATGGTTTGATCCTGGTGAGGCTAAGTTATATGGCACCGACCTGGTGAGCGATGACTTAGAGAAAGTGAAGTTTATTCAGGAGAGGCTCTGTGCAGCACATCACAGACAAAAGAGTTACACGGATCAGAGGGCGCGTGATGTATCATTTATGGAGGGAGATAGGGTCCTATTGAAAGTCTCGCCTATGAAGGGTATTATGAGGTTTGGGAAGAAGGGCAAGCTGAGCCCGAGGTTTATAGGTCCATTCGAGGTGTTGAGGCGAGCCGAGGAGGTTGCTGATCAGCTAGCCTTGCCTCCCAGTTTATCAGGAGTTCACCCATTTTTTCATGTATCCATGCTCTGGAGGTACCACGCCGACTTCTCTCACGTGGTTGATTTCAGCACTATTCAGTTGGATGAGAGGTTGGGCTACGAAGAGGAGCCAATTTCTATTACTGATAGACAGGACCGCCAGTTGAGGTCCAAGAGAGTTTCTGTCGTAAATGTCCAGTGGAGGGGCCAACCAGTTGAGGAGGCGACCTGGGAGTCCGAGGAGGACATGCGGAGCAGATATCCACACTTATTCAGCACTTCAAGTATGATTCTAGACCTGTTCGAGGACGAAAGTTTGTTTAAGAGGTGGAGAATGTAACGACCCGACCGGTCGTTTTGCGTTATCGGACCCCGTTCCCCTAAATGAAACTTCCTATAGCGGCATTTTATTTTATGACTTGCGGGGACTAGTGGTCCGGGATTCGGAGGTGTTAGAGTGCAATAGGAACAATTGGTTCCTTAAGGTTAGCCTTTAAGGCCAAGTTTGACATTGGTCAACATTTTGGGTAGGAGACCATAGAATCGAGTTTCGTCGGTTCCGGTAGCTTCGTGTGATGATTTCGGACTTGAGCGTATGTTCGGATTGGGTTTCTGATGACCCGGGAGCATTTCGACGCCTAATATTGAAATAAGAAGTTCCTTAAGTTCATATTTTAGTTTGGGACGTGTTTTTATGTTATCGAGGTCCGAACGGAATTTCGAGATTGAGAATAGTTCTGTTGTGTTAATTATGACCTGCCTGCAAAATTTGGTGTCATTCCGAGTTGTATAGGTCGGTTCGGCGCGTTGTGAGCGAAGTCTAGAAAACTTAAAATTCCTAAGTTTGGTCCTTAGGGTTTGGGGGTGTGATTTTGAGTTTTAGCATTGTTTTGGGTGTCTCGAAGGCTCGAGCGAGTCCGTATTATGATTTGGGACTCGTTGGTATATTTGGACTATGGCTCAGGTGGGCCCAAGTGCCTTCCGGGTACCTAACAGGGCTAAAAACCAGCAAAAAATAGCTGCTGGTGCACCTGTTCTGGTGTGACTGCAGGTGCGGTTGCCCAGTCGCAGGTGCGGGCCCGCACCTGCGACTGGGCAACTGCACCTGTTCTGGTGTGACTGCAGGTGCGGTTGCCCAGTCGCAGGTGCGGGACCGCAGGAGCATCGCAGGTGCGAAAGCACGTGGCCTGGCCAATTATCGCAGGTGTGGTCTCCACTCCGAAGGTGCGGGCCCAGACTCCCCAGTCCATTTCTGCAGGTGAGATATTTCTCTCGCAGGTGCGAGACCTCAGGTGCGGTCCCCCAGCCGCAGGTGCGAAATCACTGTCTAGGCAGTGTTTTTTATTTACGGGTTTTAAACTCATTTTTCTCATTTCTTTCTTCTTCCTTGGGCAATTTCCTCCATTGTCAAGGGGCTAACGACCTGGCCTTCTAAGGTAAGTGAACTCTACTCAAAATTTTGCTTCATGTATAGATTTCTAGCTTAATTAACTACATAAATTAGTGCAAAATCCATAATTTGGGTAGTAACCTAGAACTTGTGATAATTTGACAATTTTTCTGTGAATTGGCCATGAAATCAAGTAAGAATCGTATATTAATGATCCTTAGGCTTCGAGTGAGTGTTCCCTTCGAGAATTATTGGAATCCGAGCGTGCGGGCCCGGGGTTGGATTTTGGGAATTTCTCAAGAATGTTGAATTATGGAAAAATAAGGATAATTTCCCTATTTATAGCATGCATTGATGTTATTATACCGTATTTGGCTAGTTGTGAGTCCTGGGGTGTAGAGTTCGGAGATTCTGGCGCATCCTTGGTCCTAGGGGTATATTCTACACGAGGTGAGTCTCCTTTCTAACCCTGTGAGGGGGAATTGTCCCCCTAGGTGATTTAAATGCTATATGTGATAATTTGTGGGGGCTAGGTACGTACAAAGTGATGAGAGTCCGTACGTAGAGACTATTACTATTATGTCCGGGTAGTTAGGCCCACATCATGCCTTGTGTTTTACTTGATATGAACTATATCTGTGTTGAATTTACATTTCATATTGCTTACATCCTCGAAGTTATGAAATTTGAGAAAACTTGTAAAATATTGATCACGGAAGGTATTCTCTTTTTTTTAAAGGAATAATGTATGTGCATGTGACCGCCTCGCAATTTGTATTCCGCGAGCGGAGTGTGATTTTCCCCCACTCTAATGAGAGACGCGCTTTTGGGACGGACCGATCGATCCTTCGGCAGTGCGCAGAGAGATTGAGAGATGAAATTTTGGGATGGTCCCCTTCGGCAGTGCATAGAGAGATTGAGAGACGCACTTTTGGGACAGGCCAGTCGATCATTCGGCAGTGCGTAGAGAGGTTGAGAGATGCACTTTTGGGACGGGCTGATCGATCCTTCGGCAGTGCATAGAGAGGTTGAGAGGTGCACTTTTGGGACGGGCTGATCGATCCTTCGGCAGTGCACGAGCGTGAATACCCTATGACTCCGGCCGGTTGTCCTTACCCTGCATGCATATGATTTATTTGTTATTAAATTTCATGCAATTGATCTGACAGATATATGGGAAAAAGTGAAGTAGAAATTGTTTTATTTATCCTTAGTGTTCTTCCTAGATTTTAGTAGCTTACATATGTACTTGTTGCTTCAATTCCTTACATGCCTACTTTTTTTTAATTGTATTATGTTAAATTATACTGTTGGACCTTAGTGAGTGTCATGTCGACTTCTCGTCACAACCTCTTCGAGGTTAGGCGGGATACTCACTGGGTACATATATATATTTATGTACTCATGCTGCACTTCTGTACTTAACCGTACAGGTTCTGGGGCTGGTGTTTCTAGTTATTAGACCAGAGCTTGACATACTCCGGACCTGACTCCACGGTGAGCTGCCCAACTATGCCATGGAGTTATCTTTTGTTTATTTTTATCTATATCCTTTCAGACAGCAGTACCTCTTGTATCATCGTTTGTATATTCTACTAGTCGCTTATTGACTTGTGACACTAGTTCCTGGCACGCACTTGGTAGATTTTTATTTTGGGACTGTATATATATTGGATCATGATCATTTTGGTTTTATGTATTTAAATTTTATTTTAATAAGCTAAGGGTAAAACTTTAGGTTTATATGTGGGGTTGGTATGTTAATAAGGAAAATATCACTAATAAGCAACCTTTGGCTTGCCTGAACCCGGTGTTGGGCGCCATCACGACCCGCGTGGGATTTTGGGTCATGACACAATCCATCCACCATTTTGTGTCACTCTAACCCCATCCGGGTCCTGATATTCGTCCTTCTCTTATATTACTTCTGTTAGCCCCCATAGGGAATAAATGAGATGGGTGTGGCCAACTGTACATACCTTTGTTACTGTTGAAGGTAACTCAAAATGCTTATATCTCCCTTCCTGAGTGGTAAGTAATGATAATCTTCACTAGCTGAGTACCTCGTACGCTTCTTCATCTTGCTTTTTTTACCTCTTGAAACTTGTATTTTTCTTCTGAATCTCTTATTTCCTTTCACCATTAATTTGGATGAATATTCTTGCCTTAAGGTTCCTTATCAAGAAGCTTACACGTCTTAGTATACGCATGATCTGCTGAATACTTCATATTTATCCATCATAAGCATGATGCAAAAATTGAGTTCCTCTGACTCAACTCTTCCACAACTATATCTCTTACCAACCGTATTTCTGGATGTAGGCATCGTCGTGTTATGCATAAGATAGAGTTTAGGAAATTGAGTTTTTACAACTGAGCTCTACCACACGACCTAGAGTAAGAAGAAAGAGTGACAGTCCTAAATGTCCTGTAGCCTCCTGCTTATAAGTGTGGTGCACGACACACCCATAAACAAGACTCTACTAGACATGACTTGTAGACTCCGTAGGATAAAACTGCTCTGATACCACTTCTGTCATGACCCAAATCGATGGGCCTCGACGAGCACCCAGTACCTTACTCAACCGAGTACCACCGTAACGTATCTTTATTATTACATCATTATATACATGTGACATACGAGCCTAATAGGCCAACATGATCATATATAAACTCAAAACATAGGCCGATAAGGCCGTACAATCTTTCACGTACACGACATATGTTTACAAGACTCTAAGAGTAAATAAATGTCATAAAGTTCGGGACAGAGTCCCGCCATACAAAACAATAAACGTCTAAATCATACTAACCAAATAAGCAACTTCGAAGCAAATGGAGTGCACCAACATCTTCAGCCGAGCTGATAGTCTACTTGGAGGGCTCTCGACCTGTCTATCGGGACCTGCGGGCATGAAACGCAACGTCCCCGGGTAAAAGGGACGTCAGTACAAATAATGTACCGAATATGTAAGGTACATAAATAAGTACATAAGAGACATAGAAGATAGAGTAAATGACTCGACATGAATGTCTGGATAACTCTGTAAATCATGAAATAATTATAGTGTCATGCATATGCGTATGAATGTCATATCATGCATAGGTACATGTTTCATAACATCATCAGGCCTATGAGGTCATCTCATCATATCATCTCGGCCACTGTGGGCAAAATCATCAACGTATACCAGTTGATCAAGTGGTGGTGCATATATAACACTGTAACCTTTTCTCATATCCCATATCCCATATAAATATAATATACATATATACGCGTATATAACTCCATCTTGTCATGGGTCAATGTACATGTATAAATGCATGAAATGCATAAGAAATACGTTAATAAGATGTTTTCGGAATGCCATAAAAATCAATATGCCTTTCGGATAAACTTTATCAAATATGTATTTTTCTGAGACCTATGAACAAAATATATAATAATAATAATTCACATGGGGAATCAAGAATATGACACCCCTAGTATTTCTATGAATAGAGTCATTTATGAAAGTTGCGTATTTTGCTCATTTCACTTGTATTGTATGGATCATGCCAAAAGAAATAAGTGACAGCCTTAACATACCTGAGCCGATTCTCTTCAAAATCCCTCTAACATATTCCAATTGCAACAATACGTAATGGCGGATCGAAGTAGGGGAAAATACGTAGAATATTCTTGAGAAATATTGCAACGCACTCCCTTAGAATCGCAAAATCCTGTTGCTATTATGCTAAGAAGTCTCGTATGAATTTTTTTTAATATAATTATGTTACTACTATTCATATCCAAATGCTTGGATGAATTTGCAGAAGCAATGTTTCAAATGCTTGGATGAATTTGCAGAAGCAATGTTTCAAATGCTTGGATGAATTTGATGAAGCAATTTACATTGCTTATGGAGATTAGACATGTCTCCCTTGGGAACCTTTTGGAGATATCATGTTACTATCACCTAGGTAATGAATATGTCACGACCCAAAATCCGCAAGGTCGTGATGGCGCCAGACACCACCGTCAGGCAAGCCAATCATTAATTAATTGAAACAATTTCCTGTTTTGACATTTATGGAAAAAAATATTTCATTACACTTTATTACATATTAACTAAATAAAAATCTATCGAGTAAAACAATAGTTTGAATATTCTATTTTAGCAATTATATCCCAACACATCCCAGAACCTGATGTCACAAGTACATAAGCAATTTGTAAGAATTTATACAATCATTACAAAGCCTGTCCGAAATACAAATTGGACTAGGAAATTTAAAATGAAAACAAATACAGTACGAGAGAGACTCTGCCAGCTGTGATTCGCCTCTGAATGATGCAGCTCGCCTAAGCCTCCAAATCCGCCATATTTCTATGAAAGTACCTATGCAATAAAAATGCACAACAAGTGTAGCATGAGTACAAAAACAACGTGTACTCAGTAAGTTGCCCGCCTAACCTCAGAGAGGTAGTGACGAGAGGTCGAATTAGACACTCACTAAGGTCTGACAAATTAATTTAACAACATATGATGAACACGGTAGGCATGTAAAGGTAGTAAAGCAGAATTATATATAAGGCATTGAAAATCCAAGTAAATACTGGAAGTAGCAAACACTTACCACTTCCTCATTTTCCCCCAAATATTTTTAATAAAAAATTTCCTCTATTTTTTCCCCAAATATTTTATCACTTTAAAAATCCATGATAACATTTAACAATTTAGCATGCGCATGCGGGATAAGGACAACCCGCCTGAGCCGTCGTAATAATCATCTATGTGCACTGTCGAGGATCGAACGGCCCGTACCAAAAGTGCACCTCTCAATAAAATACTCATGTCCATGCACTGCCGAGGGTCGAATGGCCCGAACCATAATTGCATCTCTCAATAAAATACAAATTTCTATACACTGCCGAGGGTCGAACGGACCGAACCATAAGTGCATCTTTCAACCCGCCGTGGCGTACGACCCACTCCCATGAGAGTGGAGGAAATAACACTCCGCTTGCGGAATGTAAATTGCGAAGCGGTCACATGCAGTCAGGCACAATCAACAGTCCACCCCTAATACGTCGGGAAAACAAAGGCTCAAGTAAATGACAGATTTCTCTTTTAAAAACCATAAAATACTGTTTAAATCCTTTTTTGAAATTCACTTTCCAAGTTTTTATAATGTTTAATAATACAACCTTATCCCGAAATACAATTGCCCGCGAAGGAAATCAATTCTCTTTTTAGATGATTAAGAAAATAAAATATAATCTTCCTTAGTCATTAAATTACAATTTCGATTATATTAGCAGTCTAATATCACATACAAGATCACAGGTACAACAGGTAAGGCATGCTAGTGAGTCCTAGGCTACCCAGACATGGCATAATAGTAGCTACGCACGGACTCCCGTCACCTCATGCATATGTAGCCACACAGCTAGTAACACATACTTAATAAGTTCACCTAGGGGATAGTTCCCCCTCACAAAGTTATAAAGGAGACTTACCTCACTCCGAAGTCCCATAACCGGCTTCCAAGCCCTTCCGATGACTCCCGTGGATGCACAACGCCCCAAAACTACCACATAACGGGCAAAGCAAATGAAAATTCATCCTAATAATCACAACAAATTCAAATTATATACTTTCCCAACCCTGCTCAGTGAATTGACCAAAATTCCATCAGGCCCACGTGCCCGAAATCCAAAATTTCTCGAATAGGTATTCTACCCATAGCCTTACTAATTCAAATATACAATTTACTCTACATTTCATACTCAAATTCGTGGCTAAAAATCTAAATTACCATTTCTAGGTCTTTCCTCAAACAAATCCCAATTCTCCTACTAATTTCCATGTCTAATCCATGCATATAGTCTTGTATTTAACTTAGAAACATGAAGGAGTTACTTACCTTGACAATGCATGAAGAAATCCTCTCTTTGAAGCCTCCCAAGATCGTCCAAACCAAGAAAAAAAAATGAAGAAATGGCCAACAGTTCATGGTTTTAAACATTCTGCCCAGCCTTGATTCCGCACCTGCGCTCCTGCAGGTGCGACCAATCTCCCGCACCTGCAGCTTTCCTCAGCTTCAACCCAAAATCGCACCTGCACCCCATATCCCGCATCTGCGACTTCGCATGTGCGGGAATACCATCGCACCTGTGCTCCCAGCCAGACCACCACTTTTTCGCACCTGCGGTCAAATCCACGCAGGTGCGGTCAGACCAGATGACAACAAAATTCTAGCCTTCTTCAAACTCTTAATTTGATCCATTAACCACCCGGAATCCACCCGAGACCCCCAGGACCCCGTCCAATTATACCAACCTGTTCCAAAACATAATGCGGACTTGCTCGAGGCTTCAAATCACATCAAATAACATTGAAACCACAAATTGCACCCAAATCCAAGCTTTATGAACTTAGAAATTTCCAACTTCTACATCAGATGCCGAAACCTATCAAATAATGTCCGATTGACCTCAAACTTTGCGCACAAGTCATACTCGACATTATAGACCTGTTCCAACTTCCGGAATCGCATTCTGACCTCGATATCAAAATTTCCACTTCCGGTTGGATTGCTCAAAAACCTTCAAATTTCTATCTTTAGCCAAATGACTTAAAAATGACCTACGGACATCCGAATTTACTTTCGATCGCGCTTCCAACTCCAGAATCACCATACAAAGATATTCCCCGACTCGGAATCCCAAACGGACATCAACATCACTGAAATGCTCTTCAAGCCAAACTTAGGAAATTTCTTCAAAAATGGTGACTTCTACAATATACGCCGAAATGCTCCCAGGTTATCCAAAATCCGATCCGGACACACGCCCAAGTCTGAAATCATCATACGAACCTGCTGGAATCTTCAAATGTTGATTCAGAGGTCTTTTACTCAAAATTCCAATAGGTCCATTTCTCCAACTTAAGGCTTCTGAAATGAATTTTCTGTCCAAATCAACTCTAAGCTCCCTGGAATTCAATTCCGACCACAGTTACAAGTCATAATCCCTGAAATGGAGTTGCTCACGACTTCAAACTGCTGAACGACGTGCTAGAGCTCAAAACGACCGGTCGGGTCGTTACAGACTAAGCCCCAAATTCTCTTAGTATGCCATCTCGCAATGTGACATATGAGTCACTTAATTGATCATTATATGGCTGCCACGCTAATGGGGTAAAATCTTATCCAATAATTACCCACTCAATAATTTAATTAATGTGTTAATCCCCCACTAACCAATAATTATCCAATTACCCACATAATTAAGAATTATCTCAAATTAATTAAAATACTACTCATGTTAACACATCTTATACATCATACCATCGTGGTCATGTTGTATCTTGTATAACACTAGTCCATAAATACTGAGTATTTATCTCAGGCCACATCTTATCCCACATGTCAAACTTGGACGAAAATTTATTTCCTTTGACTTGCTTCCTCTCTCACCTTCACGAATTTACTCATCACTTGTTTAAAATAGCATAATCCTTATAATCTCTTCTTTGGACTGATGTCAGTTACCTTACAATAAATTGAACCTACAATACTACAGGGTGCAACATCATCGTAATTTAATACTGCGAAGCATAACATCATTGTAATGTAATACTGCAAGGCGTAACATCATCGTAATATAATATTGTAAGGCGTAACATCATCGTAATATAATAATGTTGGACGTAACATCGTTGTAATATTGTGGGGCATAAAAAACCTGATGAGGTGGTCGAGGGTGAACAACAGCCCCTCGACTTTGTTGGTAAACAACCGGAGCATGATCACCATGCGTTTGAAAGAATGGTGAATTTGGCCAAGTGTCACTTGGTACTTCTTGCAAAAGTCTATGATAACTGGATCGAGGGGGACCAACGTGAAACTATAAGTGTATACACTTAGATACCCTTCCACGTGGGTAGTAATGCTTTCTTCAGGGGAAGGTATCTCTACAACTTTGTCCCCCAGTTGCAATCCCTTTTGATATCCTCGAGATATACCACCGTTATCAAGTAGATACACCTCAATACATGCTCACATCGGCCATAGACCGATGGAGGATTCTCCACTTTGAAGTCGGACTTAAGAACACTCAGACAAGGAACATACTCCCCTGGAAGTGGTTCTGCCGGCATTTTATCACCGGCCGGCCGGGAAGAACAAGAGGAATTTTTTTCCTTTTGTGGAATAGTTTTAGAGGTTTTCTCCATTATGCGGGTTGAAGAAAGAGAAAGGTAGAAAGTTTGGTGGTTCGAAACTAGCGGAGATAACCTAATAATTGATGAAAGAGGAGTTGGGAGAGATGAAAGCTTAGGAGAGAAGATGAAGATAGAAGTAAAGTGTGATCAAAAGAGAAGAATATTTATGGGTTTACGGTGATTGTTCGACGATGCTAGTGATCGACAGCCAACTGACGCTCATTAATGATTTGGAGAACTGAACCAACGGGACGTTTCGGTCACTTCCGCCACTTACGTCACGAGGATGACATCATTGTCTATAAAGGTCAGGGAAAAACGAAGGCTCAATTCGTTTCTTATCACTATATTCCAAGAAATGAGGGGACTATATATATATATGGTAGGAATCGAGGCTACTCGATTTCATTATTTGATCGAAGAAACTGGGATGTGGCATCGAAGATTTGAGACATTGAGTCCGAAATCGAAGCTTCTTTCTCGATCGAGGTCGATATCATTCGAGGCCAGAAGAGATAGACTTCGAGTAATATCGAGATAGTAGAAGAGATAGACTTTGAGTAATAGTGGGATAACTTAGTAAATGGAAAGAGCGAGATATCTGTGATTGGTCGAAGATCCAGGCGTGAATCTCGGAATGGATCAGATCAGTAGCAGTTAATCAATTGTTTATACGATTTCCTTGTGTAATTTGAAGTGTACCATAATTAGGATTCCTCTACTATATAAAGAGGAATTTCAGTCATTTGTAAGGATCATTGTTTTACTGAGAAAAGGATATACAATCATTTCTTTCTTGTTTATTGCTCTGCTTATTGTTCATCAGAATTATTTTATCTTATCGTTCTTGTACTACTATCACCTCGAGAATACATCATTTCGAGGTCGAGACTCAGCTTGCATACTATCAAGATCCAAAATAAACCCTGTCGTGATGGCGCCTATCGTGGTACTAGGCAAGCCGATACATTACCAAAAACTAATCGATATTTTCATTTCAAAGTTATTCAATATAAAACCTTCAAAAAGGATTTCAAATCAAAACAAAGATGCGGAAAAGAAAAGCCAGACATCAGGGTGTCACTAGCCATGAGCATCTACTACAATTTGTCTGACAATATCGAGACTAGCATAGTCTGGAATATAACTAAATACAAATAAAGGAAGATAAGATGGAGAAGAGCGGGGCTGCGATTGCCAGGAAACTACCTTGCTATCTCCGAGAAATCTTCAACTGGAATAGTCAATAGCCGCTACCATGTCCAGATATGCCTAGATCTGTACACAAGGTGCAGGGAGTAACGTGATTATGCCAACTCGGTAAGTAACAACAGTAAATAAAGACTGAGAAGTAATGACGAGAAATAATGCAAGTAAAGTTCATATCACAAAACTCAATAAAATACGACATGCTTTTTGTGAGCATGTGATTTTTACTCGCCATATCTTCCTATAAAAATCTCAATAAATCAATTGATTTTATGAATCTTTATTGATTTCGGTGTTTAATTGTGAAAGATTTGTATTTTTTGCATAATTCATCTTTTAAAATTATGACAAATTGCATCACTATTATCAAGGAATTATAAAGTTATAATTAACTATATAATAGACGAATGATGGTTATTTAACGTAATGTAGTTATAATAACTAATTACTAAAAATTAATCATTTTATTCGATGAAACATAGATTTTATTAGGAATATAAAATTAGTCATTTTATCCTTGATTAATCTGTAAATAGATGTAAAATAAGGTTTAAAATTAATTACTACATTTCTTGGATTAAATTAGATTTGAATTTAATTAATTTAATTGGTTTAGTTAATTAAAGGGGATTAAAATCGGACCTGGGCCAAAATTACCCAGGCCCAAACCTAACTCTACACGACCCAGCGGCCCAGCCCAATAATCCCAGGGGATTTACATCTATACCCGTTTTTTAGGTCACGTTTTAACTTATACCCGCTTTGTAAAAAAAAAATTGCAAGCGTACCCACTTTTCAAATAAACTTCAGGCATACGGGCCTAAAGTAGCAAAGGCTTTCACACAAACTTCAGCATTCTAGGCATTTTCAAAGAAAACTTCAGCAGAAGTGCTGAAGTCTAGTTCATTTGTAAAAAACTTCAGCACTAAATATGCTGAAGTTATTTAGTTTAGTTGTAAAACTTCAGCACCCAATATGCTGAAGTTTTATCCTGGATTCATTAGTTTTGAAGCCATTAGCTTTTTGAAAAAAAAACTTCAGCGGAAGATGCTGAAGTTATTTAGTTTAGTTGTAAAAAACATCAGCACCCAATTTGCTGAAGTTTTGTCCTGGATTCAATAGTTTCTCATAAAAAAAACTTTAAAAAAAAAAAACTTCAGTAGATGTTGAAGTTATTTAGTTTAGTTGTAAAAATTCAGCACCCAATATGCTGAAGTTTTGTCCTGTATTCAATAGTTTCTCATAAAAAAAATAAAAAAAAAATAAAGCTGAAGTTATTTAGTTTAGTTGTAAAACTTCAGCACCCAATATGCTGAAGTTTTGTCCTGGATTCAATAGTTTCTCATGAAAAAAACTTCAGCATATGCTGAAGTTATTTAGTTTAGTTGTAAAACTTCAGCACCCAATATGTTGAAGCTTTGTCCTGGATTCAATAGTTTCTCATAAAAAAAACTTTTTGAAAAAAAAAACTTCAGCCTATGCTGATGTTATTTAGTTTAGTTGTAAAAACTTCAGCACCCAATATGCTGAAGTTTTGTCCTGGTTTAATTAGTTTTGTCATAAAGCTTTTTCAAAAACTTCAGCAGAAGATGCTGAAGTTATTTAGTTCATTTGTAAAAACTTTAGCACTAAATAAGCTGAATTTTTGCACAGGACAACACTACCCAAACGACCCCGTTTGGTTTAACTGGTTGAATCCTGGCCATTGATCGAAATAGATCAGACGGCCAGGAACTCCACACCCTTTAGTATATAACTGTCCTAACACCCCCTCCTACCCTCATTTCATCAAAGCCTAACACCCCCCAAACCCTAGCACCCTCCCCTCCCCTTCGTCTATCTCTCTTCTGCCTCGACCAAACCCTAGCCGCCCTAGGTTTCCGCCGCCCGAAAATTGCCTACCGGTGGCGGAGCTTCTCCAATCGACCCCAAATTTTAACCAGATGATCCTCACCCTTCCCTCAATCACCTCCGGTCATTGATTCCACCAAAATCCCACCATAAATCATCCGATTTAAGATCTAAGAATCTGAAAAACCTAAAATGCTACAACAGTCGACTCCAAATGATTCAACGGTTCGGACCTACATGAGTCAGTAGCTCTTGATAAGAGCAATTGATTCATGTGAGTTTGACTCGTTTTCAAACCCTCCGGAGTCTGGCCAAGGTCCGGATATTTCATTCTTTTCCGGCCAAAATCCCTTTAATGGGTATCCACCACTCCCTTTCTATGCGTTCTTGAGTGATAGCGTGAATAGGCCGTAGTTTACTCATTGTCTTCCTTCATTAAATCACTGTTGTTTGATTATGTTTGCCTGTTCATATTTTCTTTTTTTTTTAAGTTTAAAACCCCAAATGTATTTAACTTAAGACTCTTTATCACTGTTTGGCGTGATTTAACTGTTCATGTTTTGTATTTTTCCTACTTATCGTGTAACCAAGATTAGTATTAGGTTTCAGTTTTCTTTTCTTTGCTGATTTTCAGGCATCTGTGTGTTTGTGGATTTTTTTCAAGAATGAACATGAACGAACTAATTAATTGAATGCCTGAACTTATATGCCTTTATTGTGGTAGTTGTCAACTTATGTATTGATTGAGGTTGTTGTTTTATTTTGCTTCCCACGTTATTAGATGATAATCTCCAATTTATCATAGGTTTAGTTTCAATTCTTAGGTTAGATTGGCATATTCAAATAACCTAAACAAACTAATTTCCCCTAAGCTTAAGTGAAACTTAAATAGATTTTAATACAAGTAAACTGACCAAGTCTAACAACTTAGTTAATTCTCAACAAAAATCCTAAACAAGTTGAAATCATTTAATAATTAGAAAACTAACCAACTAATTAGGCTAAAATTCAGTTCTAAAACAGTGTATGGTCATGATTTAACCTAGACTTATCAAGACTAATTTAGTTAACAATAATTTCCTATAACCACTTGTTTAATAGATTGACCTAGTCTAATAGTCTCTTAAACAACTAACTAAGTCCTAAAACCTGTCCAGGATAACTAGTGAGGATTAATTAGCTAAAACATATTAGTTAACCTGAGCTTAATAATTGATAGTGTTTCTAATTTTAGGTAATCGTGTTGAATTAACCAAATTGAATCAGTTAACTTAGGATAAGGAGTTAAGTTAATTGGCCTAAATTAATTAACAAGTTAAATTAGAGTTAATACCTAATGATCATAGTTAAGTAGTAAGCTAACGAGGGTTAACTAACCAAGTCCAAGTAATAACCCAAGTGAGTTTAACCCTGATTACCCAATGGTAAATTCAGGGGCTCTAAGGGGTACATTAGGTAACTCAGCTTAGGAAATCAGGCTCTTAAGGTTAAAAGGGTATTTTCTAAAGAGGAAAGTTCTAGAATAGGGGCAGCTGTCCCAAAGATAGGGTTGACAGCTGCCCTATGTACTATTAGTACTATTTTTCAGCCTTTAAATAAGGTATATGCCAAGAGCATATCCCATCCTTGAGATCCCTATAAATAGACCTTCTTTTCACATATTCTGGATCTTTTTTTTGGACAATCTGAAAAAAAAAGACTTTTTTGACTACTGAAAAATAGACCTTTACTACTGAAAAGACAAAAGATAACAAAAGCAGCAGCTGCTCAAAACAGTAAAAGCTCTAAAAACAAACATCAGTTAGGGAGAAAAAAGAGAAATCCGTGAAGAATAACTCATCAACATCTCATCTTTCAGCTTTTTTTTTTGTCTATTTCTTCCTGTTTTTCTCGATTTGAAGAGTCATAAGAAGTTCTTACTTGGTTTTTTGTGTAAGAATATTTCCTGGGTTAATTATTTGGTTGTCACTGGGGGATTCAGTTTGCTACTACTGCTGAGACTTTCTTTCTCTTTGCTGATCATCATTTTACTTGACCTTTATTTGGTCAAGTTCTCTTTGTCATATTTTCTCTCTAAAATGTAGGTAACAGTTCGTTTGCTCAATGAAACCTTGGATTTAAACCTTTATCATTTGCTTGCTGTATGGCTGCTCTTGATAAGTAAAGTGTTTTTTTCTTTTATATATATGATAATTTGGACATTTGTTGGTATGACAATGAATTTTGAGTATGACAAGTGTTGCCTTTGATATTAGAACTCTTCCTGCTCGCATCTGTTGTTTTTTGTTCAAATTATATATGCATAGACGTATAGTTAATATTCACAATTTCATACTAGGAAATAGTCTGCATTAGGGTCGACGGATCTGACTCTCTAATAGTCAGATCCACCCCTTGATAAATGCACAAATATTCAATGGTTAAGTTGTTCTGTAAAAAGTCAAAACTGATAAGAAGGCACCAAGGAAAGGGATCTGAACCTATAAATGGTCAGATTCACCCCTTAGAGAGTGCCTAGAATGACCAAGGTTCTAAAACACAAACTGAAGGCGCGGAGAGGATTGTTAGCTCGCACAGGAGCAACAACGAATCTACACCATTCTTTCTGTGGTTATTTTACATTTACTGTTGGAAATGTACTGTAGAAAACAAGGATGTAATAAATTAGTTTTCTTCTGCATCAGCTTTAAAGAATGGACTGAACTAAAATTACAATTGGTTTATATCTTTTCTATTTCATAAAACTAAGTCAGCTTTTCATTTTGGTAATTTGTTGTCATCGTCTGGTTATGGTCAAAACCCCTCCCCTTTTGTACAAACCTCAATATAAACGTATGAGAAAAGAGTTCATCTTGAGAACTCCAGGTTTGAAAATACTTGTTTTCACAAAATTCCTGCGATTTTACAAAAGATAACAAAAAGGGAAAAATATTTTCTTTCGTCTCCAAAACGAATTGTCTGATGAATAGGTATAAAGTTTATGGTTCAGAGGCGTTCGTATGAAGCTTGTAAACACCTGCTAAGATTTCTGAATAAACACCTTATATCCAGTAACTCTTAAGAAAAAATGTAAATAGAAATCTGTCTCTTCCATTCGCCTCATATGTTCATAATTTTCCGAGTTTGCAATACTGTAACATGTGCAAAAACCGTCAAATAAATTTCAGTAGATATAAAATTAAATAGCATGAATCTAAGTCGCTTAGGAATCGATTAAAGACCGCACCATAGCTATATGTGCTCATTTGACTATTTAAATAAGTGATATTCAAATCAGTATTTTGACTTTCTCTATATGATGGCATGATTCTCTTTCTAGTTGTATAGCTTCTATCCTTTTTGTAAACTGGCCACAATTAGGATTGGCCAAAAGAGTTGAAACAATCTAGGGCTAAAATATGGCCATAGCCCGAAACATGTTGTCTTTAGACTAGTGAATATCATTTAGGTAATCTTTTAGGTAAAATGATACCTTTAGCTCTAAATTTGATAAAAATCGAATATTATACCAAAGTTACCATAACCTACACTCAGGAGTGGCAACTCATGCCCCCGACCCTTAACTATAAACAACTAAAAAAATTCACATAGCAATCACGGGAGCATTTCATGTGACGTTTTGCCATGTGCTAAAAAAAATAAAAATAAAAATAAAAATCAAATAAATAAATCATGACTTGTCTAAGATAAATTCATAAACGTCCTAATCGATCTTAAAATTAAAATGCTCTTTCAAAAAATAGAAAACATAAAGAATGATCGAACATTGCCTCAAATAGGCATTATAAAACCGTCATGACCATAGTCTTGACAACGTAATCTACACTCGGGTGCGACAACTCATGTCTCCGTCTTCAACTTCAAATTATAATAAAAATCAAACGTTGTAATCGCGAGTGCATTTCATGTTGCGCAGTTATAATGTGTCCAAAATAAACAAGTGCACGCCATCGTGACTTGTTTCAAGATAAATCCATAAATATTAAAAGTGGTTAAAATTTTAAAAGGCTAAATGCACAATAGGTTTGAAACATGTATATAATTAGATAATTAGGCAAAATATTAATAGTTAAGCGACCGTGTTAGAACCACAGAATTCGGGAGTGCCTAACACCTTCTCCCGGGTTAACAGAATTCCTTACCCGAATTTCTGGTTCGCAGACATTTTTAAACAAAGTCTAAATTTCCTCGGTTTGGGATTTCAATAAATGGTGTCCCGGAACATCGTCAAAAATCCGGGTGGCGACTCTGAAAATTAATAAATAAATCCCAAATCCGAATAATGTCACTTTAATTGGAAAATACCCTTATTACCCCTTCATTAATCCCGAGGGGGTAGTGGAAAAAAGGAGGTGTGACAGCTCTGGCGACTTTGCTGGGGAACGGACCCAGAATCTCTGGTTCAGGGTTCAAGAATCGATCTTATATAACTGTTATGTTTTGGCTTTTATTATCTGATTTTATATGTTTGAACCTAATGTGCTAAATGCCGCTTTTTACCGCTTTGATATTAATTGGACTGAATATAAATTATGCCAAAACCCTCTTCTCTCTGAGTCTTCTAAATCATCTGGGAAGTGTGCACTTCGTGTGACTTCTTTTCTGTTAGAGTCATATCCAAATTTTACAACGAGGTGCGGGTAAGTTGCAAAGTCGATGAAGCTTCTGTATTCTCGGTAAGCTGCCCCCCCCCCCCCNAAAAGACTACCCTGATGCATCTTACCTGCTACGTATGCATTTATTTGTTTCAGCTTGTGTATTGACCGGCTAAACTAAAAAAACGTAACAGAAAAACCAAGAGTGAGGTAGAATAGAAAATTCACCTTGTTTTCAAAAAAAAAATCCTTGTATTTATCCCGTAACTCTGCCAAAATTTCGAAAAATAATATTCCAAGACAAAATGAGTGGATGTATATTTTTAATCAGTCAAGATTTTTCCCGAACTACGCATTGTTTGATTCTCACGGGTGTGAGATACGTAGGCAACCCTCATCGGGTCCAACTCTATTTTTTTAACATCAAAAGATATAGCCCTAAAAAAAATTAGGTGATGCCATTACTGCCTGATTGCCCAAAATGGGGAACCGAAAGGCCGTTTTTGCAAAAGTGGCCGCCTGTGGTTTGTCTTTAAATTTTGACCCAATTTGCAAACACAGCCTTAAAAACCTCCTATCCGATGTATTGAAGGGCCGTATTCGCAAAGATGGCCCATTTTTCTTTATTACAAAACCATTTGCAAAAAATAATAATATTAACGCTTTTCAAAATTTTTGTTTTAATTAAAAAATGAATGTGCAGGATGAATACAGTTGAAAACATTCCCTTCAAGGCAGTCGAGGAAATCCCTTTAGGACTCCATATGTAGTGGAACGACTTGGGGAAGCTAGTAGGAAGTCTGTTATGAAAGCTTTAGGGGGACTTACTGGCCTTTTAAAAATCAAGCCGAGGTTGGACATCTTCGAGGCTCTAGTACCGTTTTGAGATCCCGCCCACAACGTGTTCCACTTTTCAAACTTTGAATTGACGCCTACGCTAGAGGAAATAGCAGGGTATGCTGGTCTCAATGAAAATCTTAGAAGCCGGTACCAAGTGGCACCCAGGGCGGTGACTCCACATAAGTTCTTGGATATGTTAAGCATTAGTCGGGACGTCCAAGACCCTCACCTATCTGAAGGTGTCTGTACTTTCTACTTTCTTTACAAACGTTATGGAGATCCCCGAGGTTATGATGCTAACAACACTGGTCTAAATCTCAAAGATCAGGCTAAATGGGAAGCCCGCCGAGGGCTGGTTTTTGTGGTAGCATTCTTGGGTACCTTGATTTTCCCGAGAAGTGACGGATGCATAAATATTGGGCTTGTGGGAATGGCAGATTTCATGATGAAAAATCCCAATGGCACACTTATACCAATCGTCTTAGCCGAGATTTATCGCGCTCTAACAATTTTCCAATCCGGGGGAAAGTTCTTTGAGGGGTGCAACCTGCTTCTGCAAATCTGGCTGATCGAGCACCTCTGTCACCGCCCAAGCTACATGAACTACGGCTTAACCGGTTTGAATTGCATCAAGGAACATGGTACTCGTGTAAAGGGCCACAAATTTCTTGAGGGCACGGAAGCCTGGCACTCATACTTAAGTTCACTGAATGCCGACCAAATCGAGTGGACGTTCGGGTGGCTCCCTTTCAGCGAGGTTATCAACATGTCTTTTGAGGTTTGCTATCTCCTGTTAATGGGCTTGCGAAGCATTCAGCCATATGTCCCACACCGAGTGTTACGCTAGTTGGGGAGACAACAGGGTGTTCTCCATGACGAGGATTTAAGCCAACAAGCCATTGAGTTATGCCCGAGAGCTGCATTTCCTGAAGGCAGGGTCCGTCAAATTTGGAACGAGTGCAGTTTTTTAGAACCTCAAACTTGGGTGAGAAATTTATCTAAAGGGGAAGTGGAGCCTGCCTACACCTTTTGGTATGGCATAAGAGGCAGGGAACATCAAGAGCAAGAGCGACCCGCAAAGAGGCCCCACATGCAAAAGTTCATCGAGCAAACACAAGAGCATTGGGCCTGTTTAGATAAAAAACAGCTATCGAGCCACAATAAGCAAGTTGGAAGCCCAGTCAGGGAAATCAAATTTGAAAACGTTCTACATACTGCCACAATTAAAGGAGAGAAAAATAGATTAGCCCAAGAAAATGAAGTTCTCCGGGCCCAAATACAAGAATTAAAAACAGCTGCTGAGAACCCGGAGAGAAGCAGAACTAATGAAAGGCTTATCAACAGCCTGAGGCATAAAGTGTGAAGCTATGGGAATGATCTAGATAAAGTTGAAGAAGAACTGGCAGGAGTTCGGGCAAGATTAACAAGAAATGCAGAAGAAAGAACAGAGTTTGTCTAGAGACTAAAAAGAAAATATAACCAGGAATTCATAGGCTTGAAGGAAAAATTGGCCGTTCTCGAGAACGAAATGGCCAAACAGGCAAAAAGATTTAAGAATGAGAGGTAACAGTGATATGCCATGATGGCTCATTTAGAAAAAGAGTTGCAACAATGGCAAGAGCAGAGTCACAAAGACGTCCAGACTTTAGAGGCAAGATCCCAGCAAATCGGGCGCCTACTTCAAGAAAAGGGTATCATCAAGCGGAGGGTCCAAGAGATAGCTGAATACATCGTCGCCATATGCTAGGAATGTGAAGATATGACTCGGACCACTTTCTTCTCAACGGTTATGATCTTCGTCCACAAAATAATGGACGACCTTTACCGCCTCCGGCAAGACATAGCACGCAGGCCCGTGGCAAGGCTGAATGATGCCCCACCGGCCCCTGGAGCAATAGAAAGACTGATGTATTTTTGATGTTTTTCAGTCTGTAGTCATGTCTGAGTCCCCGGTAGTTTTATATTTTCAGAAAATATGTGTCGAGTCTGTTTGCACATTTTGAAATTCCAAAAGTGGGCTACAAGTTTTCTGTAATCAAAAGTGTTTTATTTTATGAATGAAATTTTAGATTGAAACTTTAAGAAGAAGAAATATGTATTTCTGTCTTTTGGTTTTGCTAGCATGAACTACGTGATGATCTGATTCACGCGACGCCGTGATACGTAGTCAATCCACATAGGATTCAATCATAACCATAAGAAAAGAAACCAAGTGAGGAATAAAAGAGCGGAATTAATAACGAAGGAAAGAAAGGTCCAAAACCCATAAATAATGTCGGGATGAAGTACACAACTGTTGCAAAAACATATAGAAAAGCGTTTAAATTGCTCAGGTGCATTGCATACCCCAAACGTGCGATTGCCTATGTGACAAATGCTTCAACCTAACATTTTGTTAGTTCAATCTTAAGGTAGTTTTAGGTGGTTGGTTGTGCGGTAATCTGGCTAACCATCCTTACTTCACTAGATCAAAAGGGAGCATAGAAATGACGTCTGAAAGTCACTTGCCGATCGTCAACTCTTCCGTTGAAGACCAAATCTGGCCATCCTAACAGCTGAAGAAAACAGGACCCGGCGTTGCCGCATGCTAGAAATGTGGGATGCATGGTCCAATGGTAGGGAACCACCCAGTACCATCCCGGGTTTCCCAAAGATAATTCCCAGG